>VZQC01012828.1:196605-382758 GCA_009823505.1 Rhizomys pruinosus
ATATATATATATATATATACAGAGTCTCTCTGTAGCCTCAGCTGTCCTGGAACTTCATATGTAGACCAGGCTAGCCTTGAACTCATAAAGATCCACCTGCCTATGCCTCCTAAATGCTGGGATTAAAGGTGTGTCCAAGTCTCAATACTATTCAACGTGCAGACTTCAAAGCCTCATTTGAGACTCAAGGAAATCCTGTAAGCTCCTGTAAAATCAAGACAAATTATGTACTTCCAACATACGGTGGAACAAAATAAACACTTCTATTTCAGAAGGGAAGAATGGGGCCCCAATGAAGAAAAACCCAGCAGGGAAAACATCAGATCCAATAGCTCCATGCCCAACTTCTGTGGCTTCCAAAGGGCTTAGATGGCTCAGCCCCTCCAGCTTTCCTGTATGCAACATACAGCTCTCCTTTGAGTTAGCACCACTCAGTGTTTGCAGATCTCTTTGGCAGATGTCTCACAGCTCTGGCATCTCAAGCATCATCTTAGGGTCTCCATTGAAAACCAAGATTCACCTTCACAGCTTCACAGTAAGTCCCATCAGGGCCTTCTTTATGCAGGGATGCCCCTGCTGCCTAGCATCAGTGGCTCTCTGAAACTGTGGAGGAAGAACAGATGACCCCTTCACTCTTGGATCTTTCATGCCTTTAAAGACAGCGCTACACGAAAGACTGAAAAGTCCAGGCTCCAGCCTGGGAAGGAACCTTCCCAGGGTGCTTCATCCACATTACCAGAAGCTTTTCCATGCTGTGAATGTCTTCGAGTAAAAAACCCCTCCAGGCTTATCCTTTCACAAGTTGGAGGCTTACGTGAGTATGATCTTGCCCTGGAGACCTGGAGATACTCTTTCCAGTGTTTAAGTGCAAATTTCTAGGCCTCTCCTAATATCCTTAACAAAGAGAGCCTCTCCTGCAGCACACACATTAGCTCCAACATAAATCTTCCTTGTGTTTTTTTTCAGTACAAACTGTACATTTGGCCTTTTGTTCTGCCTCTTTTTCTCTTTTTCACTGCAGACTTGCATCATGTTCACCATTAATAGCCATGTCACCTTTTCTATGTTAGACTATCTTTAAATTTCATCTGCCAAAGAAATTACTCTTTCTCTTTTCTACTTAGCCTCAGAAGGTCTTAGGCTGTGCATAGAGAATAGCCAGACTCTTTGCCAAAATATCTCAGTTGCTGCTTAAGTACATTAGGTATTTCTGTAGGTTAGATTTATATTCTCTTGTGTATATACCCAAGAGTGGTATATCTGGATCAGATGGTAGATCAATCTATTTTGAGGTTTTTGAGGAGGTCATACTGATTTTCAAAGTGGCTGCACCAGTTTTCGATGCCACCAACAGTAGATAGTAATTCTTTCTTCACATCCCCGCCAGCATTCGTTGTTGTTTTCTGGATCTCAGATATTCCAGTGGGATAGGATGAAATCTCTTATAGTTTTAATTTGTCTTTTCTGGTAACTTAGGTTTTGACCATTATTTTAGGTATTTCTCAGCTGCTTGCATTTTGTCTTTAGAGAACTCCCTGTGCTGCTCCTTGACCCACTTTGAAATTTGGGTATTTTTGATGTTTAGTTTTTTTCCAGTTATTTTAATATTCTATATTCTAAACCTCTGGCAGAGATATACCAGGAAAAATTATTTCCCATTCTATTTGTTGCTTCTTCACTCACATGATGATGTTCTTTGATGTGCAGAAGCTTTTTAGTTTCATGTGGTCCCATTTGTCAATTATTAGACCTAATGTTTATGTTATTATGAGTCCTGTTCAGAGAGTTCCTTCCCGTGCCTGTAAGTTCTAACGTATTCCCTACAGTCTCCTGTATTTGATTCAGGGATATCAGGTCTCATGCTTAGGTCCTTGATCCACTTGCAGTTGAGTTTTGTACATGGTGAGAGAGGGAAATCAAGTTTCATTCTTCCACCTGCAGCTATCCAGTTAGCTGAGCAACACTTGGTCTCTTTTTTCCCAGTGTGTATTTGTGGCTGCTTTGCCAAATATCATGTGGCTCTAATGCATGGACATGGATGTAAATATGGGTCCAATTTTATTCTATGGATCAGATCAATGGATCTGTCTTTATGCCAGTACCGTGTTGCTTTTATTACTGTAGTTCTATAGTAAAATTCGAGATCAGAGGTGATAATGCTTCCAGCAGTTCTTTTATTCTTCAGGATTATATTTGGCTATTCTGGTTGTGTGTGTGTGTGTGTGTGTGTGTGTGTGTGTTTCAAAATGAAATTATTTTTTCAATTTCCATGAAGAACTGTGTTGAAATTTTAATGAGTATTGGATTAAATTTTTGGATTGCTTTTTGTAGGTTGGCCACTTTTTCAATATTAATCCTACCATCCTATGAGCATAGGAAATCTTTCCATCTTCTAATATCTTCTTCAATTTCTTTCTTCAGTCTCTCAGAGTTTTTACTGTACAATTCCTTCATTTCTTTGGTTAGATTTATTCCAAAATATTTTATTGATTTATTGATTTTATTAATTTATGGATTTTGAAACTATCATGAATGGGATTGTTTCCCAGATTTCTTTCTTGATATGTTTGTTGTTGGCACATAGGAAACCTACTGATTTAGGGATATTAATTTATATCTTTCTATTTTGCTGAATGTATTTATTGATTCTAAGTGTTAAATAGTAGTTTTTAGTGTCTTTAATATAATATTATGCTGTCTGCAAACAAGGATACTTTGACTTCTTCCTTTGCAATTTGCATTTTATTTCCTTCACTTGTCTTATTGCTCTAGCTAAGACTTCAAGTACTATACAGAACAGAAGGGGAGAGTGGACATCTTTGTCTTGTTCCTGACTTAAATGGAATTAAATTGGGCAGGGCGCACTAGGGATGGTGCAGATAAGGGAAGGGACCCAAATGCCATCAAGTTACATTATATGAAAATCTCAAATACTCAATTAAAAAATTTAAAAATCTGTGCTCAAGTACCTTTTCATAAAATGACATAATACTTACATATCTCCTGCACACATATTTCTATGTACTTTTGAGCACATTTAGATAGCTTGCAATAGCCAATATGATGTGACTACTAGTGCACTGTTTAGGGAAAAATGACAACTACAAATCATACACATCTTAATACAGACACAAGGTGTGTATGAATTTTTTCATTGCAGTCCATTAAATCTATGTGTCTAGACCTTGCAGATGTGGAGGTCCTACTGTATGCACATCTTATTTTTAACTGTTTCTGTGTCTCTGGAGAGCCCTGAGTGCATATGATTTATTATAAGACATTGGTTCACATGATAATGGAGATGAGAAAGTCCACAGCCTAAGGCTGAGTTGGCAAGTTGTAAACGCAGGAGACCATGTAGTTTAATTCAGTACAAAGATCATCTGGCCAAGTCCAAGTAGGAACTCATGACGGATTGTGTATTAAAGCAAGACACTGACATCCCAATCGGAAGCCCACTTCCTGGAGAATGGCCAGCCTTTTGTTCTATTTAAGCCTTTAACTCATGGGATAAGGGGCTCCCAAGATTAGAGAGCATCAGCCGATTTACTTAGTCCAAGATATAAATCCTAGCCTCCTCCAGAAACCCTCTACAGATGCACCAGGAATCTCATTCAAACAGAATGTAGGTACCTTGTAGACCACTGAAATGGACTTAAAATTAAGGATCACATTGCTTCTGTTATCACTCTGTTTCACTTGACTTTCAAATGAAGCCGTTTTATGGCCATCCCCAACCCTAGACTTCTAGCCCATTCAATCCATACCCTTATTAACATAGCTGCTTTGGTTTTCCTTGGATTATGCAGAAGAAACAAAGCAAGCCTTGGTACTATAAAGAGTCTCAGGGCTACTTAGAGGACAGATTTCTCCCCTCACCTCCCCAAAGTTCATGGAATATACTGGCCATGGCAAAAGAATGACAAAAGAAAAGTATTCAAACATTCAAAACATACACTTTGCAAATTTAATACAATATGTTTTGATGTTTTGATCATATTTGGATCCCTTCCTCTACCTACACTCCCTCACCAATCACACACAAAATATATTTCTCATATGTGTGTGTGTGTGTGTGTGTGTGTGTGCCTATATCATGTTTGTGTCCCCAAATGGCATTTGGTTTGGGTTCCTCTACTGGAGCCTGTTAAAACTACTAAGAGTCTTATCCTTAGATATATTGAATCTCTCCTTCCCAATAGTTCAAAATAAATAATTTTGATACTGTTTTAAAATTTGCTAATAAGAAATTTGTAGTTTTATCAACTAAACTTCTCCAAATAATCCATCTGCTGTGTTCAATAGAGGCGTCCCACCTCAGCTGAAACTACTCTGAAGGATGTACCTGGAAGATTTAAAATCTAATCTGTACTAAATATTTAGCAACATTTATTGCTAAATATTTACCAAGCATTTTCTGTGTATTAGTGACTATCAACAGCAATAAAGCAGCACCTGTCATTAAATGCATTAATATATAGGAGACAGAAAATTTGCATGCAATCATGATGTCCAACTTTTATTAAATACTCACTTAGAGTGTATTAATACCTATATTACCTCATTTAAGCTCTAGAAGGCAGACATGATTGAAATCTTTGTCCTGTGAAATTCACAGTTTGAATATTGAACCCTTACACTTTGTTCAGAAGTACATAGCAAGAGAGAAAAACAATATTCAAGCCAGGAACTCCCTAATTCACAGGAACTCACTCTTAACCAGAACATTCTTCTGACTCTTTACAACCAAGAGAATGATGGCTAATTTCACCCAAGTCGCATTTACCATCGGTAGTGTGATTCTCCTCTCTTAGAGTCAGACAGAAAACTAATTATCTGCATGTAAAAATCCAGCCTTCTGATACTGCAGTGTTAGATGTTAGACACATCTGGTTAATATACAGAACTTTTCCATCCAGATGGCTTGTCATTCTAAATGTCATAACACAAGCACAACTGAACTCAAACTGCTCAGGACTTCCTAAATGAACCTCTAAGCACTCACTGTTCTTTCAGAAGTATAGTATTAACTTTGCTATGCTACCATCTTACGTGTGGTGTTCCATCATTGTAAATTAGTGATGCATCGCTAGGGCTACAGAACTAGAAAGCTGTGCTGTGAGAAAAGTCATTTCCTCCTGAAGAGCAGAGACAGCTGAGAAATGCCACTGATGCTGAAGTCACCCCTGATGAGCCTGAGACGGAGGAGCCTCTGTTGATGCACAATAGCTGTAGACACTAGGATAGTCAAGGACTGTGGATACAACCTTAAATGTACAGGTAGTAAATGCAAAACTAAGCAAGTAGTGTGATAAGAAAGTGAGGAAGTTCAGCACAGGGGCTGGTGAGATGGCTCAATGGATAGAGCTGCTTGCTGTCAAGCCTGACAACCCTGGTTTGATCCCAAGGAGCCAGACTGCAAGGTGAAAGAATCAACTCCTGCATGTTGTCCTCTGACTTCCACACAAACACCATGGTGTGCATGCACACACAAACACACACACACACACACACACACACACACACACACATTGAAAAAGTACATAGTATGTATAATTTAAGCATCGTGGCACATGCCTTTAATCCTAGAACTTGAGAGGCAAAGGCAGCCAGATCTCTATGAGAGGCGAGCCTGTACTGCATCACGAATTCCAGGTCAACTGGGGCTATATACTGAAGCCCTATCTCAAAAAAAAAAATGAAAGAAAAGAGAAAGATAAATGTAATAGTTTAAAAAAAAATAAGGAAACCAGGACAGCAAAAAAAAAAAAAAAAGACCAACAGAGTCAAGAGACATCCTACAGAATGCAATAACACTTCTGTAAACTGCAGGCTTATCATTGAGATATGAAAAGAATTCAAATGATACAACAACAAAATTTACATGTTTTGATGAAAATCTACATAAATGATCTGAATATACACTTCTCAAAAAAGATAAACAAAGGGCTGGAGACATGGCTCAGAGGTTATGTGCTTGCTGCACAAGTGTGAGGACTAGAGCTCGGATCCCAGAATCCACGTACCCAGGTAGACATGGAGGCCCACATCCTGTCAGAGACAGGATCCCAAACTAGCCATAGAATGAAACTAGCCATGTTGGCAAGATCTGGGTTTGCCTGAGAGACCCTGCCTCACTGAACAATGTGGAAGAGAAATAGATTGCGATTCCCAACATCAGCTTGGGTCCCCTTCTCTCTCTCTCTCTCTCTCTCTCTCTCTCTCTCTCTCTCTCTCTCTCTCTCTCATCTGCATGCATGTTCACATACATGAAAAACTTAAATATACAAACAACTATACAACACATACACAGACAAAAATGGAAAACAATACATACAATATACAAATACCAAACAAGTAAGTCACCATCCTTGTCAGGGAAATGTAAAAGCCTAAGGCTCTCTCACCTCACCCCCAGTTAGAAGGACTGCCATCAAGAAGACAATAAATAAATAAATAAATAAATAAATAAATAAATAAATAAATAAATAAGTCACCAGGCAGTAGAAGAGGGGAACTCTCATACTTCATTATTGGGGATGTAAATTAGTTCAATGGTAGTGGAAAACTATATGGGAATTACACAAAATGAGTGAAATAGAACTACTGCATGATCCAGCAATCTCACTTTTGCCTAGATAATAGACATACATATAGGATAGAAGATAGATGGATAGATAGATAGATGATAGATAGGTGATAGATAATAGACAGGTGATGATAAATAGGAGGATAGGTGAGAGATTATAAACAGATGATACAAATAGATGATAGATAGATAGATAGATAGATAGATAGATAGATAGATAGATAGATAGATGATAGACAGAGAGGCAACAGATAGGCAGTGGAAAATAAATGCATCAGGGAAACACACAAAACTGTACACCTGTATTTTTCAAGCACTGTGACCAATAGCCTAGGTATGGAATCAAACAAAAAATCCATCAGTGGACAAAGGTGTTTAAAAAGATATGAATATAAACAACTGGAGGCCATTCAAAGAAAAAAGCATGTCCTTGCCACTGATACCATGATGTGTTATATCAAATAACTAGTAAATAATTTTTCATTGTGTTTCATATTCCCAGCAATATATGTACTATATGAGATTTGCTCCCTCTTCAGACACTGAGTGAGCATGGTCATCATCTTGTGAAACTGGGTAGCAATTGATGCCTGTGTCGGTGCTCTCACAGGAAGAAGGTCGTCATCGCTTTTTCAGTTTGTACCGCTTCGCAGAAGGAGCTGGCACCTCAGCTAATGGTTATTAATTTTGCATTGATGAATGTTAAGCTTTCATCTAAATTCTTCCTAATTATAGATAGATAATAGAGTTCTGCTTGAGGCACTCCTTTAGTTTCCTTTAGCAAATCAGAGAGGCAGTAAGGAAGAATTGAAGCAGTATTTGGCACACAGGGCATCTCTGGGTCACTCACAGCATGCTCTTTGTGGACAGCCATCTACAAAGAGAAGCTGGGCTCCAAACAGATATTTGACTAGCAAATTGACTTGACTGATTCAAATTTGATTACATACTGGAAGCACATTTAGTTCAAGTTAACTACATTAATATATATCAGTTAGAAGGAAGACCTGATTCCTTCTTTGTTATTCATTAATAAAACCTAATGATTTCAACAAAACCTTAATGAAGGAAAATATTGTCTTGCATAATTCATTTAGAAAATTTAATTAATTGTTTTATTAAGGGCAGCCTGTTCCACCAAGTAATTACTGAGACTTTGATGGAAAATTGCATTGTTATTTATTTAGCAAGCAGTTGTTTACCTCCTTATATTGATTTGTTATGCATACAGCTTTTCCACCTACAGAAGGAAATTAAGTATAATATGAAATAATGATTGCAACTAGGGACTTAAAATTGATAATGGAACTGCATCTAATAAAATATTTGCTAAATTCAACCTGGTTTGCCAAGACAGGAGACAAATTTAGTGGGAAACTATCCTTTCCAACTGGAGTTTAGTTTTTATTTTATGTCCATGAGTGTTTTGCCTGCATGTATGTAAGAGCACCTGTGCCATTCGATGCCTATGGAGGCCTGAAGAGGGCATTGGACCCCCTAGAACTGGAGTCGTAGAGTTATGGATGGTTTTCTAGCTGTCATGTGAGTGCTGGGAACTAAACCAAGTCCTCTGCACCCAGTGCTCTCAACCTCCCAGCCATGGCTCCAGCCACATCTACCTGTTGTTTTAAAAAGTAATGCTCAGTGGGCGTGGTGGCGCATGCCTTTAATCCTAGCACTTGGGAGGCAGAGGTAGGCGGATCTCTGTGAGTTCAAGGCCAGCCTGGCCTACACAGTGAGTTCCAGGACAGCTGGGGCTACAGTGAGTCCCTGTCTCAAAAAGACCAGGAAAAAAAAAAAAAAAGTAATGTCTGGGAAATAATGTTCTCCTTTATTAGGTGTGGTGGTTTGAATGCAAATATCCCCCATCCACTCCAAGTACTGGAGGATGCAAGTCACTGGGGGAGGGCATTTGGGATCTCCAGTTGCTCTCTGCTTCCTGTGCTAGCTTAAAGACGTGAGCAAATAACCTCTGCTCCTACTCCAGCCTTCCTGTCATGGTGGACTGTTGCCCCTTTGGAACAATAAACTCAAATAAACTCTTCCTTTTATAAGTACCCTTGGTCATGGTGTTTTATCACAGCAACAGAAAAATAACTAATGCAGTAGTTAACTAGAGGGCCTGAAGGAGGTAAAGGAAACGGCAGCAAGTTTGTATTAAAGTGTTCCTTTGCTGGGCTGGAGAGAGGGCTTGCTTAAAGGAAACAGTACTTTATTAATATTTTAACATTAGAGTGCCACAATAAATATTTAATAGGAAAAGTACAATATTTAATGTTTCCTAAAGTACTGTATTAAAGGATATCTGAATGAGTAATTAAACATAATAGTATAGAATTCCAATTTTCCTCTGTGACTTCACTTTAAGTACTAAACCTCATCAGATCTATTGACATATAGAGATGTTAACAGAAAAATTGATCACAAGGGCACACTTATTAATTATTTTACTTGGCTTGACACTACAATTGTAAATAATAATATTATTCAAACTAGTTCATAAAATCCTTAACCATTTTTTTCTTTAAGTGAAGCTATGAAAGAGCAAGGAATTTGTCTGAAATTAAACGCAGGTCCTAAGAAGCTGTCGTCCTTCTAAAAGAGAATTCATTATCTTCTGGGTCTAAGTGAAAGTATTTCTACACTGAATCGCCGAAAAGACACTTTCACTCCATTATAGGGCAGATTATTCTGTCGTAATAGCATAGACACTTCCATAATGGCAACATGCTTCGTTAAGATTAAAGAAGAGATAAACCGTGACGTTGCAGTACTCCCCAAGGGGCCAGCCCAGCTCTCTGTCCATCATCCAGAGGTCGCCATTACCATGGATATGACGGATATTTTTCAAAGTCTAGTTTAGACAAACTGTTCAGGAAGGAGTGGATTCTCCT
Source organism: Rhizomys pruinosus (assembly GCA_009823505.1). Classification (NCBI taxonomy): domain Eukaryota; kingdom Metazoa; phylum Chordata; class Mammalia; order Rodentia; family Spalacidae; genus Rhizomys; species Rhizomys pruinosus. The sequence goes on from VZQC01012828.1 coordinate 206,089, forward strand.
GATCAAATGAAAAGTAAGCTGCAACTGGATCCACTTCCTCCTCTCGCCACAGGAATATTTAGTAGCAAGAGACAATCACTTCTCAAGGCTCTTCAGTCCTTTCAAGACTTCTCCTTCATGCATTATGCAGGAAACCATTCTAAACTGGGCCTGTCTCTGCAACGTAGAAGGTGGAGGAAATAAATGAAGGAATGACACTGAAAGTCATTCTTTTGGGAGCCCGAAGGCGCATGTCCCTGTCAACCCCTGTTGCTGTTACTCAGCAGAATCCAGGAGCTCAAGTCATTTTTTAAAACATTGGATTTCTCCATTTTATTTGTATCTCGAATATCCACAGGATGGCAGCACAGGACGATAAATCAAAACTGATTGCTTAATTCAAAATCAGCCACAGAGGTGATTCATCAGGTTTGAATCTCTTCCTGCCTCACACATGGCGCTAGCAGTGAATTCATTCTAGGGAAACGTAGGTGCGATGTTTAGTTGCACCTGTGTGTGTGTGGCTGCCGCGGTACATTGACAAGTAATTCCTCCATTTAGTCCAGTAAAAGTGTCTTGGCAGAATCTATCTTCACTGCTATTTCAGCTTGTAGCCTCCTAGTTTTATCTATCGGAACATGAATCTATAGTGAGAAATAGTGTATCTTCAGGGGTGTGAAAGACGTGTCTGAGACAGCCCCGGGGCCTGTTTTCCTCAGAAATCAGGACTCAGGGGCTCCTCTCTTTTCATTCCATCTCCCTGCTGCACAAAGAAATTAAAATATACCCAAATCCATCATCATTTGTATCAACTGAGTTTGGTCCATTGACAAGGGATCTTCTTCTTTGCAGTATCTATTGTCAAACACAATATGATTTAATCTCCAGGCTGGATGAATGATCTAACAAATGCTAGGTACATTTCCAAGTTTTAAAATTGCAATCTTTGTTTAGAAAATTCCTTTGGGATTGGAGCACTCGTGTTCCACGCATGTACATCCTTGGGCTACATCTGTGCTGTTTTCACACACGCCTCCACTCACATGAAATATTGATTCACACCGGGCTCCTCGACCTGCACTCCCAGCACCCTTTTCTGCCCCAGAGAGAGGAATGCCCCCTGAGTAAACGTGGTGTTATGAGGTTTCCATTTGGGAAACTCCACACATTTTTTTCCTTTGTAAGAAAAGATACATCCATACCAGTATTTAGATCACTGTAAAGTCACGCAGAAAAGAATCATTTGCCTTTGATAAATTGAGCCTTGTGGCAGACAGCCACAGCTGCTGTGAGCTTGTGAGTGGAGCCGACCTCTTTCAGAAGACTTGGTTTTGCTCAGTCCTCCTGACCTGCGACTCTTTAAAGCTTTGCACAGCCTGTTCCTTGATAGTCCCTGAGCCCTGGGGAGGGGTGTGACAGAGATGTCTCAGTTGTGGCTGAGGACCCTATGGTCACTTATTCCCTGTACCTTGGGGTGTGGCTCCTGGTAAGTGGACCCCCCTCCCCCCGAAGTGGATGAGTCCACACTCAGAAGTATCTGAGCTGATTGGAGTTGACAGGTTACTAACGATTTTTAGAGGAGTAAAGATGTGGGGATGGATCGGAAAGAATTACCAGGAAGAGTTACTGGTAGTATGGTCAAATACATCACATGAAATCCTCAAAGAAAATAAAAATGTTTGGAGAAAACCCAGCCTTGTAAGTACTGTTACTAATATGTATTTGCTGGTTTAGATCATAAAATCTAAAATTAAAATTAATATTATATTTGAAGATTTACTATATTAATGGTATATTTGCTCACGCACAGCACGGGCATTTTGGTGTCAAAATATTGAATACTCTGTCTCCTCAGTTGTCAATCCAAGTAAAGAGACAAGTAATTTTTAAAAATCCAAGAAAAATGCCAGGCATGGTGGCACTTGCCTTTAAGCCCAGCACTGGGGAGGCAGAGGCAGGCAGATCTCTGTGAGTTCAACGCCAGCCTTGAATCAAGTGAGTTCCAGGACAACTGTAGCTACAGGGAAACCCTGTCTCAAAAAGACAAAAAAAAAAAAAAAAAAAAGGTTTTCAACCTTATTTGAATAGATTTTCATGGCTTTAACTGATACTAGCTATTCAATTTATCTTTGTGTGTGTGTGTGTGTGTGTGTGTGTGTGTGTGTGTATGTGTGTGTGTTTGAAAGTTGTTCATCCTGTAATTTGAAACAGGGAAAAGTACTGAATTCATCAATATATATTGCCATCTAGTGGGCAGATGTTAGATCACAGTTTGGATTCTCAAAAAGGAGAGGCCATTGGTTCAAAAGTGATACCCAGTATTGATTATACACAGAGCTAGAATTCTAGAATACAACATCACTGAATTCAAATTAACTTACTTTTTTTCATTATGATAATTAAATTGAAATTTTGATGACATAAAAATATACAAATGTACTTACTATAAGTATACAATTGTATACAGATATCAATAATGAGAACTGCTTCTAGAGTGCCTGTCTTCTGATAACCCAGATACATGTACCCATCCCTAGATATCCATGTGCAAACAAATGTATGAATTTTCCAATCATAGTAAGTCTGAAAGCCATTCTGCCTTTCAGAAGAAGTAATTCTACCAGTTAATTTCAAATAAGTAAAATTAGGCTTGTAGTCAGTTCCTTATGTGTTAAAGGCCTACTTTAGCCATAAAAAAGTTCTGTTTCATTTATTTAACAAATATCTTTAAAATACTTACTCATGTTGGGCATGGTGGGACATAGCTGAACATCCTCACATTGGGAGGTGTAAGAGCTCGTGTCCTCCTCAGCTATGTGGGGACTTTGAGAGCTACATGAATAGACACAGTACTGACTTGGTACCTTATTACATGTAAGTAAACAGAAATAAACAAGAAATACCTAGCATCTGTGTCTAAGGAAGAACATCTATATTAAACAAATAATTTTACCTAGAAAACATTTCAGTGGCATTTCACCTGAGAATCAGGACTGTTCTTCCTGAAGCTGACATCCTGTAAGACCCTGAGGAATAGAATTTTGCATCTCTACCTACGTTAATACACAGCTGGTACTTATCAAAGTCTAACTTCCAGCAGCCACTGCACAAACTGCACCACCCACCAGCACACAATTCGGTGCTGCTATATCCAAGAAATGTGAAAAGGTCCACTTTCTTACTAGATTCCTTGTTTATATCCATAACTCCCAAAGACTGCAAGGGTGTAAATGACAGTATTTAATCCTTGAGAGATAAAAATAATTAAAGCAAGCTCCTAGCAGTATTCCCTGTACTTGGATCCAAATTCCTTCCAAAATTCTGTTGCTTTTCCAAAATTTGGCATCATCAAAACTGTCTCTGTCTGTGAAGCATTCAGAGATGCCTCAGAGATGCCTCATTGTTCAGCTGGGGACTGAGAGAGAGAGAGAGAGAGAGAGAGAGAGAGAGACTATTAAACCCAAAAGGTTCATATCACAAACACATACAGACATGTACACATACAGAAACACATTTTATTTGGGGTTTGATAATTTGATACTCTGTGGGTTAAAGATTGTAATAATATTAATTTTGAAAATAACAATCAATCTCTCTTCCTTCCATCCTCCCTTTCCTTTTCTATCCCTCCTTCTCTCTTTCTTCCTATTTCCAATAGATCCTACTGTGAAAGAAAATTATTTAAATCCCCAGTTCGAATCACATCTCCTTGAAGACTTTTTCTCCCAAAGTTATAGTTTTTACTTGCTTTCTGATGTAAAGGATATTTTTCTAGACAGAGCTTTGGCTATTTTGCTTTAATGTCTCTCTGTGCTAGCTCACTGAATAAAATTATGACTCCTATGCTTCCAGACAATTATTCTTTGGGGTTTTTTTCCTACTATTTCTCTAGCCCTCTTCCTATGGTTTTCTCCTGAAAATCTCACTCGTGTCCTCAAAAGATTGCCTGTACTACCACACCTTTCATCAAACACACTTCAGTTCTGTTTAATCTCAAACACCTTACTCAATATTAAGCATCATGGGAAATTAAAAAAAAAGGAAATGTTGGTGGGAATGTAAACTCATATAACCATTATGGAAAGCAGTGTGGAGAACCCTTGGAAGATTCAGAATGAGCTCGCCTCCTGACCCAGTCATACCACTCCTGGGTATATACCCATAAGACTCATCTTACCGCAGAGATACATGCACAGCCATGTTTATTTCAGCTCTCTTCACAATAGTAAGGAGCTAGAACCAACCCAAGTGCCCCTCAACTCATGAGTAGATAGAGAAAATGTGGTACATCTACACAATGGAGTTCTATGCAGAGGTAAAGAAAGATGACATCATGAACTTTGCAGGTAAATGGATGGCGCTAGAAGATATACTAAGTGAAGTAACACAGTCCCAGAAAAACAAACAATGGGGGCTGGGGAAATGGCCTAGCGGTTAAGAGCGCAGACTACTCTTGCAGAGAACCTGGGTTCGATCCCCAGCACCCACATGGCGGCTGAGAACCGTCTGTAACTCCAATTCCAGGAGAACTCCAGTTCCAGGGGAATCCGACACCCTCTTCTGACCTCCGCGGCATTGCACGATGCGGGTGCACAAACCTGCATGCAGACAGTACATTCATACACATAAATAAGTTAATTAACATATTAATAAATTAATTAATAAAAAAAAAACAATGAATGGTATCCCTCATCTGTGGATGCTAACGCCAATTACCTAATTGTATGGCAAACTGAGCAACGTCAATGTGATCTGAAAACAACTGTGCTCTTATATTGTGAATCCCTTAAGTAAAATAATAAAAAAGGAAATTCCCATATAACACAAAGGATCTTACAACACAGTCTTGAGATAGATACAATTATTTATGTTATTAAAACCTGTCTTCTGTTACCCACACTAATGAAAACCATCCATGTCTAAAGTTTTAGTCAATTTGGAGAGAAAATATTTATCATATGGAAACTTTTTTGAAATACAAACATTGTATGACAATTGTTCCCATTTAGAACATCTGTATATAATTTAAATACATAACAAGTAAGAATGAAAATAAGCCAAATGATGAAGTAGGTGTTAATTTATTCAAATAAATTTGGGAGTATAAATACTTCTGACATGTTTTTTAATTAGGATAATATTTCCTTCAAACACAACCATTGTTTTCATGGAATTGGAACAGGTCACTTTTAATGTTTATTATTGAGGATATTTGGAATCTTGATATGATATGAATAACAGATGAAGACTAGCATTTGCTGTTACCTTTCACATTTGTTGCTGCTGGTGGTATGTGCATGTGTATGTGTTCTACATGTGTGTGTGTTCTCGTGCTTATATGGGTGCATGTGTAGGCTAGACGTCGATGTTGGGTACCTTCCTCTATCTCTCCATTTTAGTTTTGAGACAGGGTCTCTCATTGAACTTGATGCTCATTAGTTGACTTGTCAGTGAACCCACAGATTCTCCTTTCTGTTTTTTCAGGTTTTTTTCATGGTCCCAGGCTTGTACAGCAAGATGTGACTCACTGAACAGTCTCCCCAGCCCTGACTACTAACATTTTTATGCTAACAAGTGAGATAGAATATGACACCCCAAGGTATCCCATATATACAACTTTCTAATGCTTCGTGTAGATAAGTCTCTAAAGTTTCCTTTCAACCATATTTCCTCATAATATAGTATAAATCAGTTAAAATAAATTCAGCAGTTTTTATCAAACAAGGGATGAAATACATGTGCCCAAAACCTTCAAAAGTAGTAAATACCCGCCAAAGGAGAGTGGCTCAGTGCTTAAGAGTGAGAGTACTATTCTTGCAGAAGACAGAGTTCAGGTTCCAGCATCCATGCAGAGCAGCTCACAACCCCATATAACTCTAGCTCCAGGGGTATCTGAGGCTCTGGCTCCAAGGATGCCTGCACTGATGTGCACACACCCACACACAGATGCTTGCACATAAATGTAATTAAAAGTAAAATTAAAATATTTTTAAAAAGAAAGTTACAAACACCAAAGCAAAGAACTTAAGCTTCAACCTGGGAGGTCAAGTTCCTAGAGATCACCTTGAGACCTCGACCGAAGAGAAGAGCACGCAGCTTTTCATCTTCCTCAACACTCAGCTAAGAGCAGCATGAACCGAACTGCCGCTACCACAGAAGCAAAAGAAGCCCCACCGAGGACAGTTCCGACTGCTACTTGAGAATGTTACACATTTTGTTAATTATAGTTTTCTTTCAGTCTTCTACTTTTCATATTAAGCATGTATCATTTTCTTATAATTATATTTACTAATAAAATGGAAGCATAAAAATATTTGAGAACTAAAATATTTACAAAATATATGCAAAAAGTTACCATGTTTTTAAGAATCCCTTGGTTCATTTGCATATTCACACTCAGGTCCATTCTTCTGGGCAGCTGACACCCAAAGTGCTCTTTTGTCTCTAGTGCATAACCTTGTTTCATTATTGAAATAATCCCTTAAAAGTGTCTGCTTGACATTCTCTTAAAATGACCCTTTTGTTCTCAACAGTCTTATATGGACACATTTTTATCCATGGAGCACTTCTTACTTAATTGAAAAGGTAATTGGAAGCAAAAAATCCAACCTTACAAGGCTATTTTGTGAGGATATTTTATAATTACAACATTAATTGGGTTGATTAAATCAACATAATTTTGAAAATTACCTTCACAAAGACAGCCTCTGTGTCCACACATTGTAGCATCTCAGAAGGAAAAGTGCCATTTATTTAAAAAGAAAAACACAGGAAAACCCTACAATCATTTGTAAAAAAATTAAATATGAAGGCAAATCACTTTATGTTCTATTTTGGAAGCAGTATGAAGGATATCATCTTCTAAATTGAGAGTCAGTAACTTTACCACTTGGAGGAAATATGTGACATGTGAAGTATACATTAAATCATTTGAAGGTTAATATATTGCTAATGCTACAGGGAAACCAAGTCTACCATCATCATTTTTCATATGAATAGTACCAACATCAGAAAACTTTTTACAAGTAACTTCTAAAGCAATGCATTGAGCTTGAGTATTTAGGATTTAATATCTTCCTGTGACTCAGAAAAGAAAAGCCTAGACTTTTGTAACAATACATCATTTGTTTTTATTTAATTGCCTAGCACAGCTTTTGAAACATAAATGCCAGATGTATAAAAAATTGTCTGACTAGTTAATAAAAAATAATTGTCTGACTAGTTAATAAGTCTGTAGAGCTGGGTGCTGGCATATTCCTTTGATCCCAGCACTCTGGTGGCAGAGGCAGGTGGATCTCTGTGAGATGGAGAACAGCCTAGTCTACATAGTGAATTCCAGGATAACTGGTGCTACAGGGAAACCCTGTGTCAAAAAACAAACAAACCACAAAAAAATCCTGGAGACTCCATCAGCAAACTGACACCCTCCAGAAAAGCAACTGTCCCTTCTAGATAGAAACACTGAGAAGACAGGATGCTTCTAAACCAATTTTTCTAGCATCCATGAACACAAAGACTTAGGACAGTAACCATCTCCAAATCAGGATCTCCAAACTGTAACAGAGTTCTACGGGGTTTAAGTTGCCTCCTAAGCTCATGAGCCTTCTTGGTCCTGAACAGTAACAGCCCAGTTTCCAGTTCCCCTCATCCTGGAAATACAGAGAGTAAAACACTGTTTCAGTTTGGATACTGGCTCTTGTGTTTGAACTTGTGACTCCAGCTGGTGGTGTTATTCTGGAGAGGCGTTGAAAATGTCATGAGATGAAACAGCTGAAAGAAGGAAGATTCTGGAAATATGCCTTTGAAGGTACTCACCTTCAAAATCATTATTTCTCTGATTTTATCTCTCCCCTCTGCTCTCCCCTGTCCCTTCTGTGTCTCCTTTCCCCTCACTCCTCTCTCTCCTCCTCCTCCCCCTCCCCCTCCCCTCCTCTTCCTCCTCCTCCCTCTCCTTCTCCTTCTTCTTCTTCTTCTTCTTCCAGGACACTGACCATGAGGTAATGAATACCCTCCACATGATCCAACAGCCATGATGTTCTGCCAAAGCACACAAGGCCAATCAATAACCAATAGTCTTCTGAAGTGCTGAGGCTTTTAACTTGCCATGTTTTATTAAAATATTACTTATTTTCTATTATTGGCACTTTGTAGAATTAGATACCTATGCCGGGCATGGTGGCGCATGCCTTTAATCCTAGCACTTGGGAGGCAGAGGCAGGCGGATCTTTGTGAGTTCAAGGCCAGCCTGGTCTACAGAGTGAGTTCCAGGACAGCTGGGGCTACAGGAAGACCCTGTCTCAAAAAGACAAAAAAAAAAAAAGAATTAGATACCTATGAATGTTTCTGGTTTTGTTGTGTGGTTTTCTCCAGAGATTAGGTGTTTAAGAGGCACTCTAATCCCAAGTGGGCAGCCCTAAATGTAAGTACATATGAGCACCAATAAATGGACTCAACCCATATGAATGTATGCATGTAAATCTAACAATAATAATCAAAAAAGAGGATAAGAAATTTAGAGGGAGGGGCGTAGGAATAGTTGGGGGGACTGAGAGAGATAGAAATAGTGCAAAAACTACACAGAGTTTTTGACAGTAAAAGTATATCAGGAAAGTGAAAGAAAGTAAGAAAATCAGCAAAGGAACAAGCTATTTTTATTTATTTTATTTTATTTTTTATTTATTTATGTGTATGAATGTACTGTCTGCATGTAGGTTTGTGCACCGGTGTTGTGCAATGCCGCGGAGGTCAGAATAGGGCGTCGGATTCCCCTGGAACTGGAGTTCTCCTGGACTCGGAGTTACAGACGGTTCTCAGCCGCCATGTGGGTGCTGGGGATCGAACCTGGTTCCTCTGTAAGAGCGCTCAGCGCTCTTAACCTCTAAGCCATCTCTCCAGCCCCCCCACAAGCTATTTTTTAAGTAGCACAATTTTCAGTACCTAAAACCACAACTGAAATAAAAGACCTCAGCACATTCAAGTAGAAAAGAAAGGAACCAGTGAGCCTGAAGACTGAAAAATTGAATTTTTAAGTCTGAGAGCATTATCAACTACTTTTCTCATTTACACTATTGACTCCTTGATTTGTTAAAATAGTTCTGAAGCTATAGCACTCTTCAAGTCCAGGGATAGGTATCGTCATGGGCTGAACTATGGCCCCAATCACTCTATTATGTGTTTGCTGAAGCCTGAGATCCCAAAGTGATTGCAATGCAAGACAGGCACTTTAAGTAGAAAACTAGTATTAATTCTATCATAAATTCAGGGTCTAAATAACCTAGAACTTGTTATTGGTGCCATTTATAAGCTGCAGAAAAGGCCTCACTACAAATCAGTTCTGCTTGGAATTCTATGTCACAAAATAGGGAGAAAATTAGCATTGGTTATTCAAGCTACCCAGTCTGTAGTTACTTTGTGAAGGTGATTCAAGAAGTCTAATCCAATTCTTAATTCAATTTTAAAGCATAAATTTGCTGCATTATTTGTAAACCGTTCAGTGCCTCCTAAGAGTAAATGACTGGCAGTGTGGGGTCCCCTGTCCTTTGTGTAGTTTCTCTGGAAGCCCACAAATAGCCTCTGGCCTGATACTCTTTTTCTTTTTTTTAATTTTATTTATTTCTGTATGTGTATGAATGTACTGTCTGCATGCAAGTTTGTGCACCCGTGTCGTGCAATGCCATGGAGGTCAGAAGAGGGTATCGGATTCCCCTGGAACTGGAGTTCTCCTGGAATTGGAGTTTCAGATGGTTCTCAGCTGCCATGTGGGTGCTGGGGATTGAACCCGGGTCCTCTGTAAGAGCGGTCAGCGCTCTTAACCGCTAGGCCATCTCTCCAGCCCTGGCCTGTTACTCTTAATGAAAGGCTGGAGCAGGCAAAATGAGTCAAAGGATGAAGGTACTTGCCACAAGCCTGGAAACCTGAACTCAATCTCTGGCATCCACACAGTAGAATGAGGAATGCAGCTTGCAGAGATGATCTCACATGCATATGTGTGTACACATATGCGCAGACACAATTTTATAAATATTAAAAACTTATAAAGTAAAAAATGAGCTTGAAGAAACAATAATGATCCTTTTAATTATTCTTTATGTGCATGGCCTAAGAGTGGGTCTGAAATAATTTCAATCATTCCTGTTCACGTTTTTTGGTTTCTTTTCTCATTGTTGTGACCAAATATCTGACTTAAAGCAAGTTAAGGGTAGAAGAGTTTATTTGAACTCAGAGTTTGAAGGTACATGAGCTAGGAAGCAGAAGAACAGGAATGGCTTGTGGCCACGGAGTCAGGAGCATGAGCTGCTCTGATTACATCTAGGTATAACAGAAGGCAGAGATGGAGGAGGAGAAGAGGGTCAGGCTACAAGCCTAAAAGCCTCCAGTCACCCACCTCCTCCAATGGCTACTCACCTACCAAATGTTCCACAACCTTGCAAAACAGAAACACCGGCCAGAAACCAAGTTTCCAAACACAGGAGCCTGGGGGACACTGTACATCCAACCATAATAATCTAATAGCCAACACCACCCAGAAAACTATCATATTGTACCCTTCAGGTAATTAATAGACTTCAAATTTCGTCAGGAAATACTTGCTGAATTAAGGCTAAAGTATTGCCAGCAAGAATTTTACATCTGCAAATGCAAGGGCATATGTTAAATATACAAGTGCCACTTGAAAGAAAGAAGCTAAAGAGAGATGAATACCAATGGAGCACTGGGCAAGAAGTATATTATTATAAAATGTAAAAATTATGAGTCTGCTCAAATGTGCCATGGAAAAAGAGGAAAAGGGATGAACACTAAGTGTGCATCGATTCCCTTACTATACCAGCTGAGACTTCTTATAATATGTCATGTAAATAAAATAATCCAGGCAAAAGAAGTCTCTGTTCTTCAAATGCACAAAAAGAAATACTTAGAAAGAAATGTTATTGGGGCCGGAGAGACAGTGTAGTGGTTAAGAGCACTGGTTGCTCTTGCAGAGGACTCAGGTTTGATCCCCAACACCTACAAGACAGCTAACAACCATAGGTAATTACAGTTCCAGGGGATCTGATGCTCTCTTCTTCTGACCTCTGTGGGCATTGCATGGCACAGGTGTACTTACACACATGCAGGCAAGACAATCATACACATAAAATAAAAATAATAAAAAGAATCTTTAAAAAAGAAATATTATTGTCTAAAAGTTTGTAGCCAAATGTAAGGAAACAGGAAATAGTTAATGCACTAAATTCATCACCACTAAGCATTCATTTAATATCCATTTTATCTAGATGTTTTGCTAATATATTTATTAAATGAAAAATATCTCCCAATGAGAGAAAAGCAAAATAAAATTACCGATTTTGAGAATATGTAAATATGCAAGAGAAAAAGGAAGACAAAATGATACTAGCCAGTAAACACAAAACAACTGTGCTCTCAGTACTTGCTACAAACAGTCTGAAAATGACTGCATGAAATTCCATCAAAACTAATGTCTAAAAAGATAAAATATTTGCTTTGGTAAGCAGTTTTAACAGTTCAAGAAAATAAATATAGAATTGCCATGTTGTTTATAGCCTAAATAAATGAAAATATATGTCCATGTATATTGTTTATGAATTGGGGAACACTCATCCACTGCTAGTGGGAATGTAAACTCATACAGCCACTATGGAAACCAGTGTGGAGAACCCTTGGAAGACTTTGAATGAACTTGCCACCCGACCCAGCCATACCACTCCTAGGCATGTACCCTCAACATGTACCCTCAAGACTCACCCCACCGCAGAGATACATGTACAACCATGTTTATTTCAGCTCTCTCCACAATAGCAAAGAGCTGGAACCAACCCAAACGCCCCTCAACTGATGAGTGGATAGAGAAAATGTGGTACATCTACACAATGGAGCTCTATACAGCAGTAAAGAAAGATGACATCATGAGCTTCGCAGGAAAATGGCTGGAGCTAGAAGACATCATGCTGAGTGAAGTAACACAGTCCCAGAAAAACAAACGATGAATGGTATCCCTCATCTGTGGATGCTAGTGCCAATTACCTAGTTGTAAGTATTTCTTGTGCACAGCCCCTTGAGCTTTTGTCCAAGCAGTTGGGAGTGATGCATATTGGAAACAACGACAACAACAACAGAAAGGACTGCATCAAAGAATTGACTGAAATAGTGAACTTCTGCTCAAAACAGTCAACTTCCACATAGAGAATATCGAGAAAGACTGAGAAAGAGATGAAAAGCATGTTTGGCAGAATACATGAGCTCTGGTGGGGTGGGGGGATAGGGTGGGGTACACAGGTCTAGATTTGATAATCTTGTACAAAATATATATTAAAAAATAAAAAATAAAAAAATTGTTTATGAATTATCATAATAGCATTACCACTAATTATATTATAATATCAAATTAAACCAACAAAAATGGTTATTACTCAATAAACAAAATGCAATGAGGAAGGAAGGAAGGAAGGAAGGAAGGAAGGAAGGAAGGAAGGAAGGAAGAAAATGAAGGGAGGAAGGAAGAGAGAAGGGAAAGGGAGAAGAGAAAGGTTGATTACTTACCACCTGCTATGATAAAACACCATGACAAAGGCAACTTACAAATGGAAGAGTCTACTTTGGCTTATGGCTCCAAAGGGATAAGAACCCATTATGGTGGGGAGGCCTGGCAGGCAGCAAGCTGCAGGCGTGGTACCAGGAGCTGAAGGCTAAGACCTTTTCAACTGTGAATAGGAAGCAGACAGAGGCAAACTGAAAGTGAGGCAAGGATGTGAACTCTGAAGTTTGCCCTCAGTGACATTATCCCCCCAGCAAGACGACACCTCCTAAAGATTCCAGGGCCTCAGCAGCCAGCACCACCAACTGACCAAGCACTCAAATATTTGGGCCTATGGGGGACACTTCTCATTCAAACCACCCCAGTAAGGGAAAGGAAAACGGCTTGTGCTGCATCATTAATAAACTTAGGACATGCTATCCCTAATGAGAGTCACAAAAGGACAGCCTGGCACAAAAGAACATATGTTACATGAAATCTTAAGAACAGGCAAATCTATACACACATCAAAGGAACTGAGGGTTGAAAGTAAAGGGAAATTATAACAAATGGGTATGGATTTGCTTTGGGCAGTGGTAATACAACTGCTTTCTAAGTGGTCATGGGGATAGTTCTACCACTTTGTGATGATAGTGAAAGACATTTTGTTACACTTTTCAAACGTATGAAATGTATGGTTGTGAAATCCATTTCAGTGAACCTGTTACACATATACACATATGTGCATAAATGCCAGAACTTTCTTCTGAGATACATATTTAAATATTTTAAATGGATTTATGCAGAGGAAATGAAGAAGGAATAAAGGAACAAAGAACAGATAAGGCTAAAATAAAACAAATAGCAATTCAGTAAACTGAAACCCAAGTATATAAAAAATATTTCTGTCAAATGTAAATGTAAATAAACACTCCAAGTAAAACACAGAGATTTATGTTTTAGCTGCATACTATACATGAAACATACTAAATAAAAGAGATACATGTTGTCATAATTTGCTTTTCAGTAACTGTAATAAAACATTCTGCCCAAAATCAATTAGAGGAAGGGTTTATTTTTGCTGACAGGTCACAGCCAGGGCAGAACTTAAGCAGGAACTGAAGCACATACCACAAAGGAACATTGCTTACTGGCTTGTTCCCAGGTTCACGTTCAGCTGCCTTTCTTGTATGAGCCAGGCCACCTGCCTAGGAATGACACTGCCCACAGTGAGCTGAGCCCTCATACATCTGTTAGTAATCAAGAAAATGTCACACCGACGGCCACAGGCTAAACTAAAGGGGGGGAAGTCCCTCAGAGGAAGTTCCCTCTTCGCAGATGACTCTAGGTTTGTGTCAAGTTGACAGCTGAAGCTAACAATTGAGGTGAAGCTAACGATGACACGTGTACCATACAGATGTTCAGCAAAGGAAATATGATACTGTCATATTACTGTCAAACAGAATTTAAGGAAAAATAAGAAATAACAAGACACATTTCATGAAAGTAAAATTATCAGATGAGTACAAAGTTAGAAAAATTCAAAATGTGTATAAATTTTTCAAAACTTGAACATAGCAGCTTCCTAATCACTGCCAAAGAGTTTTTATTTTAAGTTTTTATTCGTATTCATCCCCACTTGCTACACTCGATAGTTTGGTACACAAACACCAAGGAGGGGAATAAGGACTCACAGCTCGTCAAGCACCTATCATCTTTATGTGTTGGACACTTCTGTTCTCTTTTCTGACCACTTGTAAAGATATAGGTTATTGTCTTATGCTAAGGAAGAATTAAGGGTGATTCTTTTTGCACTTCTTATTAAACTTCTTTCTGTTCCCTGCTCTTATCAGTCTCTGAAAGGAGCTATTCTCTTCTGTTCTTCCACAAATTTCATTTCTTGGTTTCCATAAATCAGTGAGGACATTGGTTTTGTCTTTCCACTCCTGCTAGCTTCATTCAACATGATGCTCTCGAGCTCCATCTATGTTGCTTGAAATGATAGATCTCATCCTTTTTAGCTCTTTCCAGTGTCTGTAAATATACCACACTGTCTTTATCTTTCTCCATGTATGATAGAGAGAGCAAAGTACATGGTGAAGGAAACACAACATTTGAACAATTTAATTAGCCAAACTGACCTTAAGGGTCTATGTAAAAAATGTTTATGGGGCTGGAGAGATGGCCTAGTGGTTGAGAGTGCTGATTGCTTTTGTAGAGGACCCAGGTTCGATCCCCAGCACCCACATTGTGGCTGAGAACCATCTTTAACTCCAGTTCCAGGGGAATCCAACACCCTCTTCTGACCTCCGCACCATTGCATGACATGGATGCACAAAGCTACATGCAGACAGTACATTCATACACATAAAAATAAATAAATAAAATTCTAAAATATTTTTTAAACGTTTACTTTATTGAAGACTTTAAGATGTACAGTTCTTTTCAGTTTGAGAAGTAGTGAAGTAGAAAATCTTATTTCTAGTAATTTCAACTAATCAAATATTAACCACATTGACTTGGACGTCTTATAGCCATTATTTATTGATGAATAGTAATTATTATTTATTTAACAAAAACATCATAGTGGAAATCGTAAAAGTTTTCTAGGGAGGAAGATCAAGGCATGATGTGAAATTCCTCGCCTCACTCTCCCTCACTCTCCTCCTGAAACTTTACGTTCACTTATAACTCTCTGAGTATCTAATTATTAATCTGCAAAAGAAATATAGCCACACAGCAGAATAAAAGGCTTCATTATCCAACACGTACTCAGTAATGTTAGTTTTTTAGCCTTTCATGTTCCTGTTTCCAAGCGACACAGTTTTAATTTTTTAACTGAAATTACCTTTAGAAAAATAAGTTAGGGCAGGAACATGATAAACTCACTGCATACTCATGTGATATGGCTCAAAGAAACAGTCTGTCCCAATAAATTATTAAAATTTCTATCAGTGGACTTCCTATATGAACAAAGAGATCAGAGCTTCTCTGCCTTTTCCTCTTCTTATCAGAACATTAAAATAAATAAAACAAGTAGAGCTGAGGATGCAGGAAACCCTGGATTCAGTCAGAGCACAGAGCTAAATGACACCGTGAAGCTCCATCTTCAATGAAACTGGGGGAGAAAGCATGGTGGGACCCCTGGTATCTCTGACTGGCCTGTGCTTTGATGTCAAATCCTATTCCTAACAAAAATTTGCTTCTAACCATTAAACTACAACAACTGGCTATCACTCCTCTGACCATTTTACATTACATAAGGCTCCATTTATCAGAGTATAGCTAAAAGTCACACTGAAGACACTCATGTGATAAAGAAGCCATATGAGCTGTCAGACCTAAGAGCAGTCCACATGGAGGGCAGCAACCGCCAGCCGGGCTTCAGCCAGCAGGGTGATGGAGATCTGTAATCTCAGTACTCCTGAGGCTGAAACAGGAAGATCACAAGTTTGAATGCAGCCTGGACTATGCAACGAGACCCTGTACTAGAAACAAACTAAATGAAAGTCAGAGCTGACAGTTCTACAGCTCTGAGGAAATGGATTCAGCCAACCACCTGCATGAGTTTGGATGAGGTGCTTGGGTTTGGATGAGGTAGGTCCTTCCCTCCCGTTGGGACCCCAGTGAGCTGCAGTGCTGCTGGCCCTGAACTGCAGTCTCCTGAGACCCTGAGCACAGGACCAACAGAAGCACACCTGAATTTCTGATTCACAGATTCCAGAGAATAAATCTGAGGCATTTAACTTCACAAAGTCTATAGTCATTTGTAAGACATCAATAGAAAAGGCTACATGGGGCTAATCCTCAGAGAACAAAATCTAAACAAAAGCTACCAAAATCAACAAATTACATAATTAGAAAAGAAGCAATAAGTTAAAGTGCCAATGGATGACTCCTGAACGTGCCAACAAAAACACATTTCTTTAAGGAAATCTCATGATTGGTACATGGAGCTGGAAGAATGCACATGTGAATAGCTGTCTGCCACACATGAATTACAGAGTTTTTTGGTATGGAAAATAAAACATCTGGTTTTAAACACAGAAGAGGAAAGAAAAAATGAAAATAATATGTTAAGTATGAATTAAGGAATAGCTGGAGTCATCACCTACAGCTAGAATGTATTAATTGTCGCATCATATACAAGACATGTCCCCTAGCTTCCAAAATTATCTCAAACATTATTTGGCCACAAATCAAGCTCTGAAGTTAAATGAAAAAACATTCTGTCATGAAACAATTTGACAAATGTCCTTGTCATTCTTAATAATGAATGTCAGTAAACACAATTGTGAGGACTTTTAATTTGTTTGAGCTCCACATATTGAGTACACATATTGAGTACTTCATTTTAATCCGAGTGTTTGTTTGGCAGGCTCCTTGAACTGTGGGCATTTCTATCTCTTATCTTTCTTACCAGCATATAAGATTGCAGGACTCTTGGTTCTTAGACAAAGAGAAATCTATATTCTATATTCTGGAATAAAAAAAAATGAAAATAAACAGGTGGACTCTGTTTGCTGAGAATGTTTCCAAGTGTTATCATAAGAGTGGACAGGCAGGGTGGGGACAAAATAGTTAAAGGTATCCTAAGCTGGCCAGAGGGCAAATATAGTTCTGAATCAGGTCAGAAACAAGACTGTGAAGACATGTTACAGGACAAGTTAGATCCACACTGCCAGAAGAGAAGCAAGATGCCAGATGGGGATGTTGGCAGCCAAGCTTCTCAGAGACACTTGCTGGTGCACGTCTGCTTATACACTGTGCTATTCCCAAGTCACTCACTCGGGAGCTTTGATGTGACCTCTGAAGAGTATCAAAGCTCAGATACTAGCTCAGCTCTGATTCATGGAAGCAGTGAAAATAAGACAAAAGACAGAACAAAAAGAAGCAGACAGGACAGAGAAATTAAAAGAAAAGAAAGTGAGAAGATGGAATGGAAGGGGATGAGAGAAAGAAGAGGGAGGAACTGCAGAGCCTCCTCCGCACAGTCTCTGCTTCAGGAAGCCTCCAGGACACTAGCATCTGAGATCCCACTGGGATCCTTTTTCTCCCACACTCAGTTGAGCCGCATGGAAGCAAGTTCTGGCCTCACCAAGCTTGTGATACTATTTTTTCTCCCTAGAATCTTTCCTCCTCCAACTTGCCCACATCTATCTTGTTTGCTCCCTCACTTCTTTTAGATCTCTGCTCCAACATCGTTAAAGTCTTCTCATACCTTACGTTTAGTCATGTGTATCTCTCTAGGTCTGTGTGTGGGTGTGTGCCTGTGAGTGCAGGTGACCACTGAGGCAACAAAGAGCCTTCGGGTCCTCGGGAACGGGAGTTAAAAACAGTGGAAGCAAATTGACATGTGTGCTGGAAACTGAACTCAGTCTCTGCAAGAGCAGGACACACTCATCCATCTCTTCATAAAACTAATATGTCTCAGTGTTCTCAGTGTTCTCATTCAGTTCATAGCATTGTTCCTCAATGCTGTAGTATGCTCGTGTTTCTACGTTCTTTTTTTTTTTTTTTGATCTTTTTGAGACAGGGTCTCCCTGTAGCCCCAGCTGTCCTGGAACTCACTCTGTAGACCAGGCTGGCCTTGAACTCACAAAGATCCGCCTACCTCTACTTTCCCAGTGCTAGGATTAAAGGCGAGCACCACCATGCCCGGCAGTTTCTACGTTCTTTGTTCTTTACTATCTGTGTCTTCCTCCAGGAATAGAATCACAGGAAGCACAGAATACAGCTACTTTATTCATTACTATATCTTTGTTATTTAAAACTAAGCTTGGGGCTGGAGAGATGGCCTAGCGGTTAAGAGTGCTGACTGCTCTTACAGAGGACCCTGGTTCGATCCCCAGCACCCACATGGCGGCTGAGAACCGTCTGTAACTCCAGTTCCAGGAGAACTCCAGTTCCAGGGGAATCCGACACCCTCTTCTGACCTCCGCGGCATTGCACAACACGGGTGCACACACTTGCATGCCGACAGTACATTCATACACATAAATAAATAAAATATTTAAAAAACTAAGCTTGGCATGTGCTAATTGGACAAAAATGTGTCAGTAACTGAATGAATAAGTGAATGAATACTCATCTTTTAAACAAGGAACTGAACTCAGATTTAGTACTTACACTGGTTAACTGACAAGTATTTCCCCACACTGAGATGAACAAGTAAAACATTGTTTCTACTCAAATTTGAAGCTTATCCTTTGCCTGAGTATACGTGTATATTTTTAAGGATTGTATTTTCTTATTTATGTGTGTGTGCACGTATGTGTGTGTATGTGTGCATGTGTGTGTGTGTGTGCGTGCGTGCGTGTGTGTGTGTGTGTGTGTGTGTGTGTGTGTATTCATGAAGGCAAGGAAAATTCCCTGGAACTGGAGTTCCAGGTAGCTCTGAGGCACCCAATGTGGGTGCAGGGCACGGAACCCAGGTCCTCTGTAAGAGCAACCAGTGCTCTTAACCCTGAGCCTTATGTGTACATTTTTATGTCTGTCTTCTTGTCCCTCTCTCTCTGGATCATTACTCTTATTGCTGTCCTATTCCCATCTATCAACAAAACAGCCTCGTTCTGTAATGATCCCTGTGCATGATGATAACAGACTGGAAGAACGTTGATCTAATCAGGTAGTAGACATAATTATTTTAATTCCATTGCTTGGCAAATATAGATAGAAGTAAATGGAAAACTTGCAACTTTTTTCAGTATTAGTATAATGAGTAACAATGAAGTAAAATCTTGAATTGAAGATGTCAGAAATATGAATTTACCCAACTCTAAAAAGAGTATATTACTTGAAACTCACATACAGCTTTTTTTTTTGTCTTTTAAAGACAGGGTCTCCCTGTAGCCCCAGCTGTCCTGAAACTCACTCTATAGACCAGGTTGGCCTTGAACTCCCAAAGATCCGCCTGCCTCTGCTAGGATTAAAGGTGGGTGCCATCACACTCCAGTGAAACTCATATACAGCTTAATAGTAGATGTGTTAAAACACTAATTTACTGAAATAACATTCTATTTCTATTATTTTTGTCTAAATGTGTTTCACTTAACTAAGTATGTTTAAATATGAAGAGACTTAATAGTTAAGAAAAAAGTAAATGTATATTTCTACATCACAGCTTGTTATTGGAGATGTTAGTTCCATTCGAAGTCAATATATAAAAATCTAGGGGCTGGAGAGATGGCCTAGCGGTTAAGAGCGCTGACCGCTCTTACAGAGGACCCGGGTTTGATCCCCAACACCCACATGGCGGCCAAGAACCATCTGAAATTCCAAATGCAGGAGAACTCCAGTTCCAGGGGAATCCGACGCCCTCTTCTGACCTCTGCAGCATTGCACGACATGGGTGCACAAACCTGCATGCAGACAGTACATTCATACACATACAGAAATAAATTTAAAAAAATAAAAAAATAAAAAATAAATTTAAAATAAAAGAGTGCCAGCTGCTCTTGCAGAGAACCCAGGTTCAATCCCCAGCACCCACATAGTGGCTGAGAAACATCTTTAACTCCAGTTCCAGGGGAATCCGACACCCTCTTCTGACCTCTGCAGCACTGTACAATATGGGTGCACAAACCTACATGCAGACAGTACATTCATATACATAATAAAATATTTTTTTAATTTTTTAAATGGGTGTGAAAGTCGTATTCATTCCTTTTCTGCTGCTGTGATAAACTTCCATGACCAAGGTTGCTTACAGAAGGAAGAGTTTATCGGGCTTATGGTTCTAAAGGGTAAGAGTCCATCATGGCAGGGTGGGATGGCAGGAGGCAGCTGGAGCAGAACGCTGAGTGCTCACGTCCTCAAACAGGCACAAGAAGCAGAGAGAAGTGAATGTAGGAAAAGGCTGTGCCGGATGGCTTCCCTCACCCACTTGACACCCCTGTTTAGAGGGAACCTCAAGTGGGGAATTGACTCCATTGGATTGACCTGTGTCCATGCCTGTGGGATGTTTTCTGAAGTGTTGAGTGGTGTGGGAGGGCCCAACCCACTGTGGGTGGTGCCACCCCTGGGCAGGTGACCCTGTTCTGTATAAGAAAGCAGGTTGAGCAGAGGCCAGAGGAGCAAGCCAGTGAGCAGCATTTCTGCATGGTCTATGCTCCAGGTTCCTGCCCCAAGTTCCAAGGCTGCACCTCCTCATCCCCATCCACAAACAGCAGCACAAAATGGTGACAAATATTCAAATATTTGGAGCCTTTGGGGGACATTGTTATTCAATTTTTTTAATTTTAAAAATTTATAATTTTCTGAATGACAAGGCCTTTCAGGCTAGAAGGGATAAAATGAAGGGAATTCTCTTTTGAAAAATATGGGATTTCAGAGGAACATATTCATATTTAATTCTGAAACACAATTCTCTCCATGAATCAGATGATCCCACTTCACGAAGGTATAATCACAGAACAAAATGCTACCAAACCACTTTGATGCCAAAAAGAAAATTCACATCAATTTTTTTTCTCTCTCTCTTTCTCTCTCCCCCTTTCTCAATTCCTAATATGCTTATATGTTTGGGGGGGATTTCCTTAAGTAAATTTATATTAGTAATGTCTATTTTGTCTGCCATGATTCATATTTAAAAAAAATCAATTCCAATGTGGTAGGAATACCCATAAGTTTACTCTTTCAGTTGCAATATATCACATCATGTCAGAGACACCTGCCTGGTCCTAGAGCCACACACTCATAGCCAAGACATAGCTCTCTAGCCAGTAATGCAATTGCACTGCAGGGACTCAGATTACATTCACACAGAAAGCTAAACATTAAGAGTAAAAATGAAATCTCTCTTTGTATAAAATTAATGTGTTTTCATTTATGTCACAGCATATTTATCACAAGACATTTTGAAAGACAAATAATAAAATCTACATAATTAATGTCAGTATACAAAATATTCCCCCATGGAGTCTTATTGCATCTATTGGTATGAACCAATAAAAATTAATAGAATTCTATTAATACTCTGGCTCAGAGTATTAATAGAATATTTTCTTCTGGGGCTGGAGATTACTCATTGGTTAAGAGTAGGCATTGTTTTTTCAAAGGACAAGAGTTTGATTCCCTGCACCACATTAGACAGTTCACAACCACTTGTAACTGTAGGGATCTGATGTCTTCTTCTGGTCTCTGAATTCATGTGAACTTATACACACACACACACACACACACACACACACACACACACAAACACACACAGAAAAATATCTTTAAAAATTTCCTCCCACAATTGTTGCATTTCTCTCAGGAGACAATTGTCGATAAAGGAGGCTACAGGTTTTTCTGCCAAAGTTCAGCATTTTGAGGGTAGTTCTGGTCTCAAACTAGATGCTTGTACTTGGGGAGCTGTTTGTAAAAGCATACTTCCTGGCACTGTCAGTGTGTTAGTCCTACATTACTCTTGAGCACAGGAGAGATTTGAGTCACCAGAGGGTGTGTCCCTCACTCATGTAGATGCTTGAAAGGAAGCTGGGAAGAGGGAGCCTCAAGTAAAGGCAGAACACCAAGCCTCTCCTGCCTGGCAGACTCACATAGATAGAACTGACCCAGCCAAGAATCCAAACAGAAAAAAACACCAAGGGAAACAGCTTACCTCTAATGGCTGCATTGAAGCATAGGTAAGAATCCTACCTAGTGAACTCCACACAGTGAGGCAGAAATATGGCCCTTTTTGTTTTTCTATTGGTAAATTTACGTTATCAGTGATAGAAAATAAATCTCAGTCATTGAAGATTTTATCTTCACTCCAACTCTTTTGAGGTTGTAAGCTTTAACTACTCTGATGGGATGACACAGAGTTCCCAGAAAAAGAGGCAACCAGTGATTGGTCATTGATGATGGACAGTGAAGCAGCTTCTGCTCTGGTCAGGTCACCTGTAAACGTTGGGACATGAGTTCTCTATGTTAATGCCAGGGTCCAGCTACAGAGAGGCCGATAAACACAGAGGACTTTACTTAAAAGAGATGGGAGTAGGGGATGTGGTAAAGTACACTGCCAAGATGGAAGGGAAATATGGTACAGGATTTTTTCCATGGCCTTCAGGATCATACTTGGGAGGGAAAGTTAATCTCTTTTTCATGTTCCTTCCCACATCATTCTCAAATGAATCTCACAGTAGTCAGGGTCTTCAAGGGTTGCATAAAATCAGTAAGGCATACTCTGGAAGGAAGGCAAGTCTGAGAGTTTCTCAGTAGATAGATATAATGCCACTTGTTTTTGGTGAATTTATCTAAAGCTCCAGCTTGTAGCATAGCCTGGGCTTCCTGAGCTACAAATGCACAGAGCAAATGCACAGAACCAAGCAGGACAATTGTGAAGTTGTCCAGTGGATCACACTGCACAGCTGACTCTGTTTTCATAGACGGCATGCTGACTAAGGAATAGGAAGACAGAAAGACATTTGTGTAGGTTATTCTGCTCAAAAGAACAGAGAGGCCAAAATAAATTGGCAATGTGAGTTTCAACTTGTTCAAAGAGCTTACACCTTTCTGTACATAGATATTTGTGATGGCTTCAGTGTGAAACTTCTCCCATAGCTCGTGTGTTTGAACACATGGCTTCCAGTTGGTGGCAGTTTGGGAAGGTCCTGGAACTTGCAAGAGGCAGAGCCTCACTGAAGGAAGTGAGGGCAGCCTTGAGGTGTGACAGCCAGGCTCCATATCCTGTCCTGTCTCTGCTTCTTAGTCACTGGCTGCCTTTGCTCCCACCCTGACCCCTTTCACCCAAGATGAAATATATTCCTTCTTAAAAAGTAAGAAGAGTATTCTGACCTCCACAGCTTTGCACAACATGGGTGCACAAACCTACATGCAGACAGCACATTCATACACATAAAAAAATAAATAAATAAATTTAAAAAGTAAGAAGAGTAAACTTTCCCTTTCTGACCTTCATTCTTCTCAGATATTTGGTAACAGCAGCAAGAGAAGTAACCAGCTCAATATTATAGCTAGACTTAGGGCCAGATCAAGAAGTTCCTGCTTAGAAAAATATTTTCTAAACAAAAATAAAATAAAGTTAAGCAATGTTGATTGTCCAAATTTTTATATGACAGAGTTGAAGTCCTTCTATTTTTCTTTTATATGTTTTGAATTATAGCATCTAATTGTGTTTTTTGTGTATATGTGTATGTCTGTATGTGCTTTGCATATGCATGTATGTGCATGTGTGTGGTTGTATGCACCCATCTTTGGGGCATGCAGAGGCCGCAGGAAAACACTGGGTGGCACCCTGCCATCTTCCATTCCTCTCAGCCTTATGATTTATTTGAGACAAGGCATCTCACTGGACCCAAAGCTTCTGGTCTTAGCCGGGCTGGCTGGCAATCCACCTGTCTCCACCCCATTGCTGGAGTGGCAGCTTTAACTTGGATGTTGAGGCTCCAAACTCAGGTCCTTTTGCCTGTACCACAAGTGTTCATATCCACAGAGCCACGGCCCCAGCACCGTTGACAGTAACAGTCTCTGTAGCTACAGATTCTTGATGAGAAAAAAATGAGTGCGTGCCGTTGGTTTTTGTTATCAGTTCTATTTCCCTGTATCTTATTTTTATTTTATGCATATGAGGGCATTGCCTGCCTTTGTGTAAGGCCACCCATGTCTTGAAGAGATCAGAAGAGGGCATCAGATCTCCTAGAACTCAAGCTATGGACAGTTAGCCGCCGTGTGGGTGCTGGGATTCGAACCCAGGTCCTCTGAAAGAGCAGACAATGCTCTTAACTGCTGAGCCATCTCTCCTCCCTCTCTTATATTTTAATTTATTTCACAAAAAAATCTCGATATTGGTTTGATAAGAAAATGATAGTCATATTTGATCTTTCAAAATATCCTGAACAAGTCCTTTTATATATTCTAGAATTCTCTCTAGAAGCAAAAAAAAAGGGATTCATGATGTCTTCAGTTTCATTGAAAGAAGCCGGACACCCAAGGGCTGAGTGACTATTTATATGAAACCCCCAGAGAAAGCAAACCTAGAGAAGCGTGGGGTAACTGAGTGATTCCTGGGGCGTGAAGAGGTGGAGGGAGTGGCTGCTAAAGTGCTTTCTCCTGCAGTAATGAAAACATCTGTTACCTCCTGGGGTGACAGCCTCCGGGCACTCATAGCATAAAATTAAATACAACGGAAACATAAAAAAAAAAAAAAAATATATATATATATATAGTGAAATTCGTGTTTAAAAAACAAAGAGAAAACAGAAGTTCCAAGATTCAGACATAGGAATTACAGTAAACTGACAGATTATGGAGCCATGGAAGCTTACTTGGGACATGATTTAAGTTTTCCATCCATGCAGCCTACCCAATTGTAGGAAATGAACACGAAGTTTAAAGCATTCATAAGTATGGTTAATGGAAAGAGTCTTCTCTGTCTTTTCTTTTGCTGTGTCAGCATAAGCTTTTTCTAAAAAGAATTCAGAACAGTGTTACTTTGTTCCTGCCATTCGACTGCGTCATTTACAGTCTCTGCACCCAATACTAGTTTTAACTGTGAACCTTCAATGTTTTATGTGTTTTAACTATATTAACCAACTTAATCAACCCAGCCCCATGAGGCTGGTGTTCTACTGACATTAATGAAGAGAAAGTTAAGCAAGGGGCGTCATATCAGCTCGGAATTGGCAGAGCCCAGATTCATATCCACCCATGCTGGCTCTAGAGGGTCTGCTCCTCACTGTTATGAACCAATATTTAACCAAATCAATAAGCTGGAAACTTTGGATCTGCCCCATATTTTGCTACAACAAACAAAAATCGAGTGAACATTCTGGAAGCCAACAAAAATAATGGCTCTAATAGAAGTTCTTTGCTTGAAATTGTTTCAAATTACATTAAAATTTGTCTTCTGACTTTTTTTATTTTTTTTATTTTTGTATGTGTATGAATGTACTGTCTGCATATAGGTTTGTGCACCCGTGCCGTGCAATGCTGCGGAGGTCAGAAGAGGGTCTCGGATTCCCCTGGAACTGGAGTACTCCTGGAACTGGAGTTCTCCTGGAATTGGAGTTACAGACGGTTCTTAGCCACCAATGTGGGTGCTGGGGATCGAACCCAGGTCCTCTGCAAGAGCAGTCGGTGCTCTTAACAGCTAGGCTATCTCTCCAGCCCGTCTTCTGACTTTTTTAATGGACTGCTTTGCCTTCGTGAGGATGTACATTCACCTGTGCAAAGGAGAGTGAGTGTGGGGCTCATACCACCTTATTTGTGTGGATCTCCCTGGGGTAAAACTTGGGCATGATCTGTCTCCCAAGGGGCAGAATCACCACTGAACACAGGCTCCTTCGGTTCCTGCTCCTTAAAAATCTCTGTGCTTTCCCTAATCACAGAGACTCTCAATTCAAATTGCCCTATCAGCATATTACCACTTTGCAATTAAAACCACCTTGCAACGTTTGCATGTCAAATCAAAACCCAATATAAATGTACACATAGATGGGATTCATTTGGGAAGCTGCACCTCAAAAGAGCCACCTGCGCCCAATATTTACGGATGATACTGACAATTTGTCTGTGAGCCTTTCCCTAGAATATTCTTCATTAATACAATGAAGTCTCTATTGAAGATTTAATTCTCCTGCTAGCCTGAAATACAACTTTGCAATGTGACTGCCCTCAATCCTTTAATTTCTACACACACACCAAAGACAAGAAAGCAAGTTAGCATCACTTTATTACATTCTTTATCTAGAAGCATTATTTTACACATTCAATATTTGCTTATTTTACTATGTCAAATTTCAGAAGCAAAGTAATTTGTTTTAATTGAAAAATTAAAGCTGCTGAAAATATTGAAAAACACACCTTAAGTACACTTTAGACAGTTAACTGCTTCCTTATAAATGTAAGAAAAAAAACAATCTGTACATTTACATAAAAATCCCAGGGGAAAAAAGGAAAGGTTTAAAAATGATATTTTTCTTGCACATTGAAATAGCACAATTTTCATCTTATACAAATGAGGAAAGAATAATATTACATGTTAACATTAGAATGCTTTGAGAGAAAATGACACTAAACTCTAAGTCAGGAAAAAAATATATAGCTCTTATGGTCAAATGAAAGAATTAAAATGTAAAATCAGATCAGAGTTTCCAATACACATTGAATAGAAGACCTTGCTATCTCCCAGAGGGTAGCAGAAGCCATTGGAGCCTCCCTGTGAAGGCAGTGTCTGTTCTGCACCACAGCCCTGGATGGTCCAAAATGCTTGAACTCATCACAGGTAGCCCAGGCTCTTTAAGTAGTTCAAGAGAACCTTGATCCTCCTGCCTCCACTTCCCAAGGCTAGGATTTCAGGTATGCAGCTCTAGGCCTGTTGTACACAGTGCTAAGGACCAAGCCCAGGGTTTCATGCATTCAAGATGAGCACCAGACCGACAGCTGTATCTCCTGGGACAGCCAGCCCTCCTCCTTGACTCCATGCTCTAAGAAGCCCTAAGAAGGTCTTGGCTGATCCTTTGCAGAAATCAAAGGTCACTGAGGTGATTTAAGAACAGGAGGAATGGTTAGGACACAGCCCTGGAAAATGTCTGAGGCAGGCAGGTTGTCTTTTCCGATGCTCACAGCCCTACTGGCTTCACTGCCTACCCTGGAGGGCCCGAGGCTGCTTGTGTCTCTCTGAACACCCAAATATCTCATTGGCTTCTGTCCTAAAATGACAATTTGATCTTACTTCCCTGACTCCTAAAGTCCTGTTTCTTCTATCATGATAAAATTCCTCCTAACAAAGGGAACTGATTAAAAAAAAAAAGTTACTCACACTAACTGAAGGATGTCTGAATTTCTGGGGGATTCACCACCTACATGAATCTCTGCTAGCGGGTCTTCCAAACAATATTGGCAGACAGAGGAAAGAAGGCACCAACGAAGGTTGGTATTTCTGGAAACATGCCCAAGTTACTTTAAACATGAATTGATAAAAACCAGTGTGGGGTATGGGGTGTAGATAGGAGAGGAGGCCCTAAATATGATCAAGATATGTTGTATGAAATTCACAAAAGATCAATAAAATATAATAAAAATAGAGCAGTGATTAGGCAATAGACACATCATAGCTCCCATTGTGATTGGAATGCATTGTAAAGGATGATGCTTCTATGCCTTTAGTGTAAGGACACTCACTTGCCACTGTCTGCTTTCAGTATGACTCCCCCCTCAGGGAGTACCCCACAGCCTCCTAACTGGAAGAACACGGCCAAGTAGAACTAAATTTAAAAAATGATGTGTAGGTAGATGAAAAAAAGAAAGTGCTGACAGAAGTTGGCATATACTTGTAATTCTAGTGCTCCAGAGGCTGAGACAAGAGGGTCATAGATCTGAGACCAGCCTGGGATGTATAGCGTGGTGGCCCTCAGAAAAGGAAGGAAGGAAGGAAGGAAGGAAGGAAGGAAGGAAGGAAGGAAGGAAGGAAGGAAGGAAGGAAGGAAGGAAGGAAGGAAGGAAGGAAGGGGGAGGGAGAGGGAGGGAGAGGGAGAGAGGTAGAGAGGGAAGGAAGGAGGGAGGGGAGGAAGGGAGGAGAGAAGAAGAAAAAAGAAAATGAAAGAAAACAGAAGAAAAGAGAAAAAACAGTCACGCGAATGTAATTTCAGCACAAACAAGACTGAAAAGCAGTTTTAGCACCAAATCCCAGGAAAAGCATCTCATTGTAAAGTTGCCCAGAAGCAGGCACCCAGCTATGGGCTCAGTCACCGAGCTTTCTTCTGGTTTCCGGATGCACAGAGTTTTACACAGACTGCAAGGTGAACCTACCTTCCCACTTGGCTCCCTGTTTCATTCTCACTAAAGCCAGAAAATATGTTTCCATATTTAAACAAATTATGCAAGTGGACAGGAACTACTTCCTGACACATTCAGGCCTCACACAGCCCAAGAAACTAGGAAGGAGAAGCTCTGCCTCTTAGAAGTACTTCCTGTTGTAGGGTAAACCACACAACTGCATTTTCGATCACATTTGTTTTCACTGTATTTTAAATGTTACACTGATATGATGGGTTAAATACATGCATGCTCATTTCAAACTGTGCCATTACAGAAAACTGCACACAGCAGGCTGGCCTGCCAAATGTTTCCTGAATCAAATAAAGTATTTAATAGCGAAGTTGGAGGAAGGCCTGGAGGGAGGGCTGGTCCCGAATTTTTCAGAGCTCCAAAATTGTTAATTTAATTTATTAATAATTATTCCTGTCCTAAAGATTTCTTCAATGTTTTGTCTAGCTCCTAATCCATTATTTGAAGTATGTATATATCAATAAAAATGAGACATTGGGGTGGCTTGTCTATTTTTTTTTTACTAATATTTACACAACACATTTAATAAGAAGTAACTGTGGAGAAGAGCAGACTTTGCTGAACCATTCATTCCAGTGTCACAGCAAGACATCTGCTAATTGTCTATTTTAACATTCTGTGCTTCTTGGAAAGTAGTAAATGAGTTGATTTAAAAATACAAATTAGCTGAGGGTAGAATTTAAAATGTAGAAAAATCCATTATATGCACATACACTCCTCAACTCAGGATGAGGGTGTGTCCCAGCAGTATTGTTGTAAGTGAAAATATCATTATACTGAAAATTGATTTAATATGCTTGGATCACAGAGTGTGTAGCTTAGCAACACAACACACTATAGCGAATCTGTTCTTTCCTTCATAATCTTGTGGCCTAGTATATAGCTCGCTGCCCTGTCAGCATCGCAAGTAACATACAGCGCACCTCAAACCCAGGAAAGGATCAAAATTCAGAATTTCAAGTACAGTTTCTCTTGAATATCTATCAATTTCACACTGTACTAAAGTCAAAATATCATAAGCCAAACCATCGTAAGTCAAGATCATCTATGTGGAAGTAGTGACTATATTTTCCAGTATCATCTTCTGAAGCTTCTAGAATGTCTGGCAAGGCCACATCTAATGGTAATACGGTGACATTATCTCTTTGTGCAAGTTTCTGCTAATGTAAGAAATTTGGGTTCCAAGTTGTTTAGGAAGTCGAGCCCCTCCTCTTCCTGCTTCTCACTGCAGCAGCCTACAGACCCGGCTGGTGACCCTCTGCCTTCGTAGTTATAGGTAAGGACATAGTCTTGAGACGGGATGTGTTCTTCGTTCTGATTGCACGCATGTAACTTCTGCGAAGTCAAAGAAAGAGGCTTGTATTATTGCTTTAAACAACTTTAATGTATGAACAGAAAATTTATTTATTTACCTTTTACGTTTAATTTTTAACCAGTGTGTCCTCTAATGGATTCCTACACACAAAAAATGCACATGATTGGTCTATATTACAACCATATCATAAGTCAGTATATATTACATTTTTAATAATCTGTACAAATAAAAAATCAAGTATACAAATTAGGTATATATATTTCAATACATTTAGCTTTTCATAAAATATTTAATCCCAAATGTTATGTCTAGATTTCAGGTCAGTCTCCAAATGGAGACAACATGTACAGTGGTTGGAATTTGTGCATTGATGTTAAAGGTCCTCATTATTTTTTTTATTTATTTTATGTGTGTGTATGTGTGTGCCTGTGTTTATATATGACCATGTGTGTGCATGTGTCTGTACAGGCTAGAAGAGTGTGTCGAATCCTCTGGAGCTGATATAGGTGCTGGGAACTGAATTCAGTTCCTCTGGAAGAGCAGTAAGTGTTCTTAACCACTGAGCCAATCTCTCCAGCCTCAAATGGTCCTAGTTTGAGTAAACCTTTGGTTTCACTAACCAGCCCTGTTACTCTGAGTCTCATTCTTCTCACAGTTTAGTGGGAGCTCCAACAGTAACTATCTCTTGGGGTTATTTTGGAAACAATAATGCTTGAAATTTCACTTCTCATGCCTGATATGCAATAAGTGTACAGAAAACATTAACTAAAACCACACCGTACAAAGATGAAGAAGTATCAGAATCAAAATTTCAAAGTTGCTAAAAATAGAGTTGTAGCCCCAAAACTTATTAAATTAAATATTAGAAGCATTACTCATTGCAAAAACTGTGGTTTTGCACTGAGGAGTTCAAAGCCTCTTCAACTTGTTCCTCGCTGCTGTGTCCTGCTGGTCTGTGTTCAGACTTGTCAAATCCAGCTGGCATGGCCCTCCCTTTGCTCGCCTGCAAGTCCAAGTCCTCTCTAATCGACAGCTCATTACACCAGCTGTTGTAACGTACACTTCTTCAAGATCGTGTTTACTATATAACACGCAAGGATGCTAAGCGGGTGTCTTGAGGTTTGTTCTTTCTCACATTGATCATATATGAATGCTTACTGTCTTCAAACATAACACTTGAATTTGACAGAAAGAACTGTTAATTATTACCAGCATATGATAATTGATAACCTCCTTCCAGAATATTGCCCACATTCTAGTTATCAAAAAACTATGGGTCCCTGGTCCAGTGCTTGCTACAAAGCCACTGGTGTCCTCTGAGAGATAGAAGCAATGTGAGCAAGAATAATAAGATAGAATCAATGTCAGCAAGAATATTAAACCAGGACCTCTCTATCCTAGCCACACATATCTATCACAAATCTGTTCACACAAATGAAATTAATTGAGCTAGATTCTTCTAGAAGGAAGTAAAAACATTTTTATTTTTTAAAGCTTTTCACTGGTTTTGATGTGGAGGGAGACTCGCTTAATCCTTTGATAATGCTGCTTCTTTCTAGATAAAAACTCTTTGTATTTGCATACTTCGCTATGTATTAAAATATTTCATACAATGGTAACTATAGCCAATAATTACATATTGTATCTCAAAATTACTAAAAATAAGTTTCAAATGTCCTTACTACCAAATGCACACTAGGTGGTTTAAATACCCTGTGTCATATTCTTACAAGATCACTCACCATACCCTGCGGATATATAAGTATAACTAGTTCACTTAGAATAAAATAGAAAACAAATCAACAAACAATAAATCACTTCAATAGAGCATGTTAACCTTTAGCCTACAATTGAATTCACATGTTTATCCTTTCAAAGCAAGTGATTTGGGAAATTTATAATTATGAGGAACTAGAAATTTTTACATTCTCCTCTGTTAAATGAATTCAAAAGATAGATGCACACCTGAAATGTAATTTTAGTGAAAGACAGCACAAACCTTTGGTTTTTCTGAGATTTTAGAAACTGAGATCAAATTTTTTTAAAAAAAGAATTATTGCAACAAAATCAAAGTGTTTTAAAATGACCAGAGCAAATAACAGAAAGCACACAGAACAACATGGAAAGGCAGTTTCTGAAAGCACACATTAATTTCTATTTAGTAATGAAATCCACTTCAGTGTTAAAACACCTATGGAAACTCACTTCACCGAGACGGGGCTGAGTGAAGCTGTGCCACTCCGAATAGGTGTATCTGCAGTTGTCAGCATCCACGTGTCCTCCCCGGCAGGAGTCTAGGGTGTGGTGGTGTCCAGCCACCCGGCAGGAGTCCAAGGTCTGGTGTCCCTTCGTCATCTCGATGGTCTCCTGCCCCCCATTTCTCATTCCAGATCCCATTGTGCCGCAGAAGCCTTGGGTGGAGTTGTTGGCAGTCTGGGTTGTGTATCCATTGGCAGAGCACTACATTATAACAAAATAGGATGGCAGTGGTATTGAGAGGAGATGAATTCTAAATCAGAAAACAAGAAAAACAATCTTTCCTTCCTTCCCTCCTTCATTCCTTTCTTCCTTCCTTCCTTCGACATTTTTCAGCTTCTAATTATGTGCCTGATGCAAAGGCATAGGGAGGCAAAGACAGATCCCTCAGAGTGGCTCAGAAGCTTTTGTCTAGTAAGACAGATAAACATAAATATTCTCAAAATATGATCAAACACAGGCGAGTACAGAAGGACAGAAGTAGAGTGTTAAAAATCAAATCAAATCTAAGAAACAGACTGGAACAGCCTGGACACATGGAATAGAAGGTGGAAGACTAGGAGGAGCTGGGTGAAGTGTGGACCCCCATGCCTACTTAACATCAGGAGTCAGAGGGAAGTGAGTTACAGAATTGTCTTCAACTTCAGTGAGTTCAGAATGGCCAACAAAAGGAAGAGCAGGAGAAAGTGAGAAATGGAGAATGAGAGATCTTAAAATGAAACTAGAAAGGTTATATAAGGTCAGAGAAAATATATAAAATCAAAGACATGCTTTTAAAAGTTTAAATGTCATCAAGATTACAGGAAACTATTGAAATATTTTAAATTATTGCAGAGAGCAATACATTTTTAAAACTAACATTTTTTGGCAATAAAAGAGACAAATTGAGTATCATGAGATCGGACAGGGTCATTAAATTACCCCAGTGAAAAAGACAAGGTCCCAAGCCAGGACAGAAATGGTGATGGCTAGCTGGGATGAACTGGTAGCTGGGTAAGGGGCACGCCAAGGACGGAAAGATGGTTTGCTGAACAGACTGCATGGAGTCCCCCGGTAGGTGGACAGGTGGCCCCGGCAAGGAAAAACCAGCAATGACTCCTTCACATTTTCCTTGGACACCTAAATAGATGCACCTTTCACTGAAATAAGAATGACAGTGTGCTTTCGAAGTACAGGAGGGTGAGCGATTGGGAAGTAATGAGCTTAGGGACCATGTGTGATATCCACAATGAATATTGGAATGTGTATTTGGAGCTTGGGTGAGAAAGCTGAAATGGGGTACAATCCTGGATGTCACTTGAAGCCACAGGAATAGCTGAACTATCCAGACAGAACAGCAGAACTGAAGAAGGGGCTAAAGACCATGCAAAAAAAAAAAAAAAAAAAAAAAAAAAAAAAAAAAAAAAAAAAAAAAAAAAAAAAAAAAAAAAACATGCTAGAGGGGAGGAGAAGGGAAACTGCTGTGCTGGGATGAGAGTAGAGTGAGCTAAACAAAGAGATCAAGCAAAGCATGGCGGGGTAGAGAGAGGTCAGTGATGCAAAAAGACTCAAGTACAGAGGAACTGGAACCGTAGAGCAGTGAGCACTCAAGTACCTAGGGGCCACTGGCAGAACGTGTGGCTCTAATGGTAGAGGGCTTGCCTAGTATGCAGAAAGCCCTGGGGTCAATGCCCAGCACCCCAGAAAATGAAGGGTGGTGGTATACTGTGTAATCTCAGCACTCAAGAGGTGAAGGCAGAAGAATCAGAAGTTAGATGTCATTCTTTTTTTTTAATTTTTTTTAATTTTATTTATTTCCGTATGTGTATGAATGTGTTGTCTGCATGCAAGTTTGTGCACCCGTGACGTGCAGTGCCGTGGAGGTCAGAAGAGGGTGTTGGATTCCCCTGGAACTGGAGTTCTCCTGGAATTGGAGTTTCAGACGGTTCTCGGCCGCCATATGTGTGCTGGGGATCGAACCCGGGTCCTCTGCAAGAGCGGTCGGTGCTCTTAACCGCTAGGCCATCTCTCCTTAGATGTCATTCTTAGCTACATAACAAGGGTAGCTGGGGTACACAAGCCGCTGCCGCAGGAAAGAAAACACCTATCAGCGATCTGCCTAAAACCAACTCCTAAGAAGCAGTGAGTGAATCGGAATACCAATATAGAGAAATCGACTGTAAATTTTGGTTTCCCAAAAGTTCATTTGTAAAAGAAAAGATTGTTATATAGAAAGGGTTACAGGAAGACGAGCCAAGGAAATGATATTAAATGAAAACAATTGCTTAAATGTGGACTCAGCACGGGAACTTCATTCCAACCCTATGGCCAGATGTGAAAAGTTGCTTTGGGAAAATCTCTACTTTCAAGATGTCACCCCACTCTGATGTGAGCTTCCACTGCAGCCAGGCTTGCCACAACACCATCTTCTTACCATTTCATTTATTTTCTATTAAACGTGAAAAGTTCTTAACTAAGCTGGGAGACTTTCAAAGGCAATGATGTACTAAACCTGAACTGTATGTGCAGGGCATTCCTGCTATCTCATGGCTTTAAGGGGGAAATATATCAGAAAAGAGAATTTTAAAGTAGCCATTTGGTGGCAGTACCATCCTATTTTTACTTGAGCTTCTGCTACAATAGCATTCCAGTCCCAAAAATAAATAAATAAAAACCTTGGTTATCAAATCTCCTTGATGATATACTGATCATAGTAAATGTACATTCGGAGGTAGATGTATAAATTTGATGCTGATGCTGAGTCTACAAAGCAAGCTCTTACACCCCTTATCTATCTGTCCCTGCTCAGCTCCCTCATCCACTACACTGAAAGTTCACAGGGTATTAGCTACCACTCACCCAGGTCAATAATTCCCTGATGCTTCAGGTCCAGATGTTTCTATCCAACTCCTAATCCTGTCTGCATGCTTTCAGCTGAAATGGCCTAAACCTAAAACAGTCACCTTTCCTGTTTATATGAGTTGATATAATGACTTTGATTTTTCGCCACAGTTTGTAAATATGTGCTTTAGTAATGTTCAAGGATAAGTGAATAACTCCAAGGCCCCTTCTAATAATATTGCTACGTGAACATAGAAAGAAAGCAGAGGATTCGATCAACATCATCAGCTCTAGCACAAAATGAATCAAAAGAAAAAAATACTAAGTAGAATTCACACACTGTATTTTCAGATAGAAAACAGTTCCTTGGCATATGTCAAAGGCTATCAAAAGGACTAATCCTGATTTCTGACCTAGATTTTATTGTAAAAGTAGTAAGATATTCCACATGTAGAAAAGTCAAGCATGGATGGGCAATCATTCTGCACAGTGGTGGGAAGAAGTTGAAAGGCTAGAACAGTAAACAGGGGCCTCTTCACGCCGAGCTATGGGAAAGGACAGACCTGTCACTGCCGACCTTGGGCTACAGCTTCTGCTGCTTTGATTCTCCTTAGGGTGTCAATCAAATTCAGTCAGTTACCTCATCTCCTGCAGAACATGCTGCCTGCTGTCCCTTACCAGGATAATAAACGGACAATCATCCTGTGACGTAGATAGTCCCCTCTCCCACCTCCCACTTGGATTCTCCTTCACACACACACACACACACACACACACACACACACACACACACATACACACACACAGACACACACACACACACACACACACACACACACACACACACACACACCTCTAGTTTCCAAACCTCTATGCCAACGACACAATCTCTTCATTTCAAAACAAATCTGACTGAGTGAGTCCCTACCTCTAACCTCTGCCTTCTTTATTCCGGAGAGTGTCTCCCTCTCACAGCCTGCTCTCATCATGACTTACCTTCCAGGCCCTTCTAATTCTTCAAGCTACAGGGCAAGCTGCACCTCTTTCTCCAAGTCTGCCTGGAGGATCTTAAGCGTACTTAGAGAATCTTAAGCATCCTTAAACCTAACAGTGCTTTAGCACACTGGTTTACCTTCATGTGTCTATTTTAATTTCCACAAAACGGGTTGCTTCTTCCCACAAATAAATCATTTTTGAGAAGAGGCATGCTTTATGAATATTTTTCAAATGTTTCCCATAAGACAATAAGCACACTGACAGGACTCTTAGAAGGATCAAACTTTTTTAAGGAAAGAGGAGAATAGCAATTTTCCAACTTCCTCTTCCCCTTGTTTAAAACATGTATTTCTTTATCATTTTCCTAGTTACCATGAAAGCATTTAGCAAGCTTTATTTTCCTATTATAAATGGTCAGGGTTAGATAAATAAATAATAATCTAGAAAGATACATTGCAGAAAGCATACAGAGTGATTATTGTTGTAATAAATTCATAACATAAAAGAGTAAGTTTTAATTAATTCTACCAAAGAGTGGAAAAATAAAACTAAAATGATAAATCCAGTTTCAAAAGTCTAATGAGTTTCACTACATAAACACTGGAAGGCCTAATACTTATGCTATATGAAATTCAATCCAATTAAAAATATAAATTGACTGCTTGCAAATTGGTTTTACATGAAGGATGCTTGTACTCACAAATTATCACTTATTGTTAAAAAAAATGAAAACAAAACAAAACAAAAAAGCAGAGAAAGATGCAGAAAACTTATGGCAGAATGCATGATCTGGGATGGGTAGGGGTGGAGTGGGGGAAAGGGAAGGGGATATATGCCTGAACTGAATTGGAAAATGTTGTATTTCCACAACAAAGCATCAATAAAAAAAATAAAATAAAATAAAATATATAAATTGACTCCTAAATTTTGAAATAACTTCATAAAGATTAATTTTAGAGATTATGGGGACTGAGATGATTGTTCACCAAAAAAAGTTACTTACCACCCTGTCGTCCCCAGGGGCTTCCGTGTTAGATATGATTAAGTTTTGCTGTGCTAAATCTTCAGGAAAATTTTTTCCTTTTTGGGCAGAAACAACTCCACATACTAAAGTTAGCAGTACAGCTAAATGAAAAATAATAAAAATATGCTTTTAAAATAACAAAATTTAGCATCATAAAATAAAATAGTCATCCTTTATTGCTTAAACCTTGGGCCACAAGAGGACAGTAAAAACACCAAGTGTGACTTCTGAATTAACTGGCACAACTTCAAATGTGATTGTATGTGTGTTTTGATAATTTCCCTAAAAGGATGAAGCTTCCCCTTCATGTAAAAGCATTTATAATCATGAGTTTAACAATACATTTTTAAAGTACCTTACTTTTAAATCAGATGTTAAAAAGATTTACTGACTCTCAAAGAAATGGTGTGCCCTGTATGAAAACATTAAGAAGTGCTTATTTTCAGCCAGGCGTGGTGGCACACGCCTTTAATCCTAGCACTTGGGAGGCAGAGGCAGGCAGATCTTTGTGAGTTCAAGGCCAGCCTGGTCTACAGAGTGAGTTCCAGGACAGCTAGTGCTACAGGGAGACCCTGTCTCAAAAAGACCAAAAAAAAAAAAAAAAGTGCTTATTTTCTCAGAATACATTTATCTCCAGTAGACTTTACTAAGCCCATTTTGTATCTTATCTATTTAGAATATTAATTCTACATCATAATTATGGGAGGTTTAAAATGATAACAAACTGCTATGATAATAGCAGTTCTTTACAGTGGTGTAACGACAGACTGGCAAGCTATGGCCGTCACAGGTTTTTGTACAGAACTGAAACTTTTAAGCTTCTAAATAATGAAAAGCATCAAGTGAGAGATTTTAATAGTTCAAGACATGGAAATAATATGAAATTCAAACTTTGCATGTGTATCTGAAGTTCTGCTGGAACAAGCCTACACACACCATTTACATGGTTTCTGTGGAGGCAGAGGCAAATTTTGACTGCGCTGCCCACGTGGCCCTGAGCTACACATTGCCTGCCATTGGCAGAGGCACTCTCCCTCCCCTTACATTTACCAAGCTACCTTCTGACTTCCTAATCGCCCCCATTGCTGCCTACCCACAGGAGTCACTCTTCTATTTCCCCAGGCATAGTTCCACCACACAACCTAACTTTCTCTTCTAACTAAAAGCCCTTCCGCCCTCGTTATGCTGCACAGATGTCTCCACAAACTCATCTCACGTAGGTCCAACCTAGTGGCCCGATAGCTGTGGAATCTTACAACCACCAGCACTGATGGCCTCTCCACATGCTGAATGAAGCACTATTGAGCCTGCTTTTTTGTACTTTTTCCTCCTGTGCCTCTACGTGTCACAGGCATATTTGTTTAGAGATTATCGTTTGTTGGTGTCTATTTTGTTCTCTGATGTATCCACACCACATAGTACCATTTTCTGGCATTTAGTACCTATTCGAGATATATTTTGCTTATTGGGTTAATGAAAAATAATGAATGCATATTAAAAATTTAGAATGAAATATTCTAAAGCTTCACATTCATTTCACATCTGTTAACTAATACCCCAAACGGCTGCTACTAATGTCCCTACAAATAGGGAAACAGAAGCATAGTTAAGCCAAGTGAAGTATTTTTGACAATTCTGTTCAAGTATGGAACCTATCTCAGAAAAGATCCTGTCCCCTCAAACGATAAGTCTCCAATCAGAACTCAGATGTAACAGTAACACAAAAGAAAATTGGAAACAAACTCAGGGCTGATAGATGCAGCTTTGCTGTACTACATCTGGAAGATCCTTCCCGGCATTCAAATCTTCTGTTTCACATTTTAATTTCAAGTGGGTAAAAGCACTTACAAAAGAGCAATGCAATGCCCAGTAATATGGCCAGGATGGCCCACTTCCCCAGGACTACGCCAGCACTCCTGGGCTTGGGCGTCGCACACTGACTGGGGTGGGTACAGTCACACAGGTTCACTCTTAAGATTTTGGTTGTAGAATGGCCTGCTCTGTCTTTTACAGTGACAGGAATGGTATACTCTTGAACATCAGCATTTTTACGGTATGACAGTCGGGCAGCTGTATCTGTAAGAAAATAAAAGAATTCTGTATTTATTTCTTTATTTTGTGTGGAGAGGTACGTGTGTGTGCATGTGTGTGTGTGTGTGTGTGTGTGTGTGTGTGTGCACATGTGAGGATGGAAGGAGAACCTTGGGTGTTTCTCTGGTGCTGTCTGCCTTGTTCTCTGAGACAGGATCTCCCACTGGCAGGCCACCTTTGATTAGGCTAGGCTGGCCAGCCAGCAAACCCCAGGACCTGCCTGCCTCTTCCTTCAAAGGACAGGTTTACAGACATACACCACTGCACCCAGAATTGTTCCATGGTTCAGGGTACTGAATCAAGATCGCATGCTGGCAGCATGCACTTTATTTTTTTTTAATTTTATTTATTTATTTTTATCTGTATGAATGTACTGTCTGCATGTAGGTTTGTGCACCCATGTCCTGCTATGCCGTGGAAGTCAGAAGATTGCATCGGATTGCCCTGGAACTGGAGTTAAAGATGGTTCTCAGCCTCCATGTGGGTGCTAGGGATCAAGCCCCGGTCCTCTGCAAGAGCAGTCGGTGTCCTTAACTGCTAGGCCATCTCTCCAGCCCCAGCATGCACTTTATAACTCAGCTGTCTCTCTTGCTCAATTTTGTTTTTAATTATCATTTATTCTTTCTTTAGGATATGCTTTACCAATCTTACTTTAAAAAGCATTATTTTCAAGGAAACACCTGCCACATGAAAATAAATACAAAGGAAGGGCTGTCTTCAACCCTTTCAGGGAATATTGCCTTAGGATATGCTTTCCCTTACAACTCTGTGATAGTCTTAAAGAAGAAATTTGGAGCCAGAGGTGGTAGTGTACAATGAATTCCTATAATTCAAAAATAGGAGGGGGCTGAAGCAGGAAAATAATGAAGGCGAAGCTAGCCTGAGTGACATAGTAAGATCCTACCTCAAAAAAGCAAAATAATAATAATAATCAATCTTAATAATTTGGTATTGAAATTATCTAATAGCATCATGCAATAATTAATATTCCCATATCTACACAGACTAAGAATATTAGGTTGGTTCTTCACATGCAGGTCAAGCATTTTTCCTCAATACCAGTTCATTAACTGTTAAGGAATTTACACCTGCTGGTGCACATCCTCATGAGCATTCACCTGCTGTCAGTGAACTATCATTCTGGAAAAGGCAGTGTTTCAGAGAATACAATACATCCCAGATAATTAATGCCTTACATGTGGAAATAATCTCTACCCCAGAGAGCTAATTATGCTCCTATGAATTATACAAACAAGTACATTTATATGATAACTTTGTTTTAATCAACTGTGATAGCCAGTTTCCCCCAATTGCCTTGATACCTTGTTTTAATTATGCTATTATCAACTAACCAAAAGTGACATAGACTTTCCATGGCAATTCCAACCTCCCTGAATTTTTATAATAGAATAAGTAAGAGGGCAAAGCAGCGTGAGACAAAGCCTGAAGTCACTTAGAATGTCTACACCTTCAAAAACTCTCTGTCAGAGCTGATAGTGTTTGGTTGTAGGTATTCTTTTGGCAGAAGCACTTAAGAAAGTCAGCAAGCAGCCTGCTGATATCCTGCTTACCTGTGAAACCTGCCCTGGCACCAAACTGTCTTTTATGCCTTAGGGCAAAGCATTGACCTGAAGCAAATGGCCTGAAGTCCCACCTGTCCCAACCACTTGTCCCAACCCCCAATTCTGTGTGTCCGGTCCCAAGCCTTGCAGTGCTGCAGAGCTGCGAGCCCTTGTCCAAGGGAGAAGAACATCTAGTGGAAGGCAGCACACACATGATACACATTTAAAGGACATTTGGCTGCACCTTGAACCTGAAGACCTACTGGAGGAGTGTGAATTACTACTTGGGTTATATTAGGACACTCCAGGAGTGCCAGTGCCTGGGGAAAGATTTTTCAAATCCCTGACCTTCTTCAAGACTAGACTACTAGCTAAGCCATGTCACACACTCGAAGTAGTTCAATAGCCTCTGACTTCCCTCCTCACTGAGCTCTGCCCTCTTCAAATTGCCTTGACACTATGTCATCTGTACAAGTTCTGGATATAGCATGGCCTTCCTTCCACAATAACATTGCAAGTCCACTGACACCTATTGACAAAAGTCAGTCTCCTCAGCCTAGGATAAATAGTCTGTTACCTCCAGACTTCACCCTTCCTCATACACAGAGCAAACTTTCTAAACTCTGATGATACCAAACTACTTATTTCCCCAGCATTTTTTCCTTCATGCATATTCTTTAATAAAACATATTAAGTAAAAGCTATTTAAGCAGTCTACTACAGACTGGACTCAATGCTAGAAATAAGATGGACTAAACCCTTCTGAGAAAGATGTGTGTTGAAGGACAGGGGTAACCATGGCAATGTAAGGTGAAAGATTCAGCAGTACACGGTGCAGAAGGTCCAAGGACCCCTCTATACTTGGAGGAAGAATTCTCAGGAGCTGAGCATCTCTGCTGTGGTGACGTCTGTTTACTCATCAGGCAGCAGAGTCTGACTATCTCTAACTACCCCACAAAGTTTGTGAGTTAACAGCAAGCTAAGACATGGGCCCAGCAGAAAGGACGCCACACACAAAGACTAGAAGCGGGAAAGAAAGTGGCATTTTAACCAAACTACAGAGGGAAATGGTCATGAAACAGACTACTGCACCCCAGAAACTGCTGTAGCAGCAAGCAGCTCCTGAAAGGCGCAGTCCTGCTGCCTTTCCACAGCGCAGACCGAGCTCCTTGGCAGGACACCAGAGCACACCCCTGCTACATCAGACCCCTAACTTGCACAGCCTGCTTTACAACAAACATAATTTACATGGCGCATCTCCAGGCCTCTCTGTACGGCTCCGGTATTGTTTTAAAAATACAACAAAAAAGTTTATTCTAATAATCTGCCCAATATTTTAATAAAGCTGTTTTATCTTTGCTGTAAATACAAATTTTGCATGCAAAGGTATTAAAATACTTTTTCATCTTGTCTATCACCATTCAATATGCAAGGTTAATTCAAGGGGCTAGAGATGACTCAGTCAGTAAAGCACTTGCCTTGAAAGCACAGGAATCTGAGTTGGGTTCTCACAGCACATGTAAGAATGCTGGGTATGGTGGCACAGTGCCTATCACATCCCTGTGTTTCTTACAATCACAGTCTTGCTCACAACCACATTGTTGCTTACAAACCACAATGCTGGGGAGGCAGAGACAAGAGGATCCCTGAGGCTTCCTGGCCAGACATTGCAGCCTAATTGGCAAACTCCAGGCTGTCTCATAGTAGGTGAACAGTCTTCCTGACCTGAGGATGACAGCAAGATTACACTCCAACACACACGCACACACACACACACACACACACACACTAAAAAAAGTTTAATTTAACTTCCTAAAGTCTTGCATTAGGCTTTATATAAATAAGAATGTAAATCCTTCCTGTAATTGTTATTTTGTTTGGAAGCATACAAATTAACATTTTTATCGAATACCATTAACTGGTTTGAGACTCCAGATTCTGTTGACTTCTGGAGAAGGGTTTGCCAAGCTGAAATGAAAGGGAGGTCCATTGGTAGGTTCGTCAGGATCCATGGCTGAAATATCAGTATACCCCATCTTTGGCTTGCAAATCACAAGATAATCTTGAACTATATTTGGTGCATTGTCATTCACGTCTGCAATGTTCACTGCAAGTGTTCCCATGCACGATCGACCACCTGAGAAGAGAGAGGAGCAAGGTTGGATTCTGTTTCTATTCTTGTCTCATAGGTCCCAAAGAGGAAAGCAAATTTCAATCAACATTTTTATATATACGCAAATTTATAATTTTACATTTAGGTCCCATACATGAGAGAAAACATGGTATTTGTCTTTCTGAACCGGGCTTATGTGATGGCTTAATATGGTGATTTCCAGTAGTATCTATTTTCCTGAAAATGTCATGATTTCATTTTTCTTTACAGCTACATAAAGCCCTTTCTTTACCTACTCATCTTCTGATGGACAGCTAGGCTGGTCTTATTTCCTGGCTATCATGAGTAGTTCTCCAAGGCACATGGATGTGTAAGCAGCTCTGTGGGGTGTTAAGTTAGAATCCTTTGGGTAGAAAACCATGAGTGGAATAGCTAACATCAATATTTCCTTAAATATAAACTCTGGTTATTAGATGAATTATAAGAATGTGGGTGAATTCAATTTGCAGACAATCTAAAATGATTACTGCTGCTGATAATATGAGATGCAAGTTTTGACAAACTTTTTATCAGAATTAGCATCAAATCATAGAAGCAAATACTAAATAATTGGCTCTTTCCTCTAGTTCCCACATGTCAATGAGCCACAATGAAGTAGTTACAGAAATATTACTTCAATCCTGAGATGCATTCGAACATCTTTGGAGATTTTCAGACTATGCTCTCCAGGCCCCACGAACAGATATTCTGATTCAGTTAGTCTAAGGTAATGTCTACACTTTGAAATTTTGTTATTTTAATGTAAAACAAGTTTGGGAGAGATGCTGAGCTAGTTTAAGAATGGAATTCAAGTGAAGCATCATTTTGATCTAATAATCATCTGAAGGATTTGAAGCTCAATGTGAAGGGACCATCACTTTCAGCCTTGGAGTCAGTTTGGTATTTGTTCTTTAACATAGAGCTGTGTGAGAACTAAAGCTGTCATGGTGGGAAGATCAAGTTAATAAGAAATGTCCTTTACCTCGGCATATTGTCTCATACCTATAAACCCAAGGCTTTCAAGACTGAGGCAGGAGGACCCAGGTTTGATTCCTAGCACCCACATGTTGGCTAACAAACATCTGCAACTCCAGTTCCAGGGGATATTATGATATCCTCTCCCTCCATAGGCATTGTACAACATGAGTACACTTGCATGCAGGTAGGCAATACAATCATAGACATAAAATAAAAAATAAAATATTTTTTAAAAGTTTGTTACCTTGATCTATTGCCATGATTGTAATATTATATAAGTCATTTCTTGGAGTCACGACCTCTCTGTCCAAAACTTTGGATATTGTGAGCAACCCTGACATTTCTTCAATCCTGACCCACCCTTTTGGATCATGCAATATTTTGTACCTGTTAATAACATGAAATAAAAAGTATTTGATACCATCAGGCATTTTAACATGAGATAGCTGTCTCAGTTATGACAAACGCATTGCTACATGGTCACAGGGATTTCTGTACCTCAAGCCATTGCTGTTCCTGGTTTCAGGGTCATAAGCCTTGTAGCCATTGATCTTGGAGCCCACTGCCGAGTTTTCTTTGATCTCCACATATTGAACAGGTGGGTTGCATTCAGGCCCTTCATCCAGATCCTTCACATGAACTGTAACCAAGGCTCGGTTCATGGTCGGGACTCTGGTGGCGACATCTCTGGTGAATTGAGCTTCGTTGTTCACGCCCACCTCTAGGATGACC
Source organism: Rhizomys pruinosus (assembly GCA_009823505.1). Taxonomy (NCBI): domain Eukaryota; kingdom Metazoa; phylum Chordata; class Mammalia; order Rodentia; family Spalacidae; genus Rhizomys; species Rhizomys pruinosus. Next base: position 250,321 of record VZQC01012828.1, read on the forward strand.
TGGCGGTGTTCTTCATAATTCAAGGGCTTAAAAGTACAGGGCATACGTTTCAGTATCAGGGTGAAGCACATTTTGATATGTCAAATGGCAAGTGAACTTTCATCGTTGTGGCCAGATTTACATAAATACATGTTTGCTGTTCAGGTTTTGTCAGTAGTGACTTCTTTCTATCACTAAAGAAAGATGTGATCACGTGCTAACCAACCTTTAGCGAATCAACCAAACATCTCACAGGTGGTGTAAAGATAGTGGGAAAGAAATTCCTGAACTATTTTATATTTAAGTCTTTTATGGAAAATTATCCGGAACCTGCAAATATTACAGAATAATACAATTCTAGCAGGTGGGTTGTTAGGGCCCCCTGACTGTGTAGAAGAAGACAGTTTGACTACTAGCCACTAACATAGGGCCCAGAAATTTGACAAATCTTCTAGAGTTGGATGTTTAACTTCAAGAAAACACAAAAGGTGCACTGATCGTGTTCACTTTATTTTATTTACTTATCGCAAATGTCTGTTTTCTTTTGAGGGTGCTTTGGGGGGTTTACATGTTCGTTGGTTTTGTTTGGTTTAGGATTTTGCTGTTATTTTTATTTTGCTTTATTAAAACAGCCTGGTTTATGTAGCCCAAGCCGAGTTTGAATTCAGCATGAGTCCAAGCTGCTTTCGCACCCATGGCCACCCTGCCTTCTCATCTTCCTGAGTGCTGGGGTTGTAGGCTTGTGTCACCTCACTGGGACCCCAAATATCTGTTTCCATTATCGTTATTTAAAACATCTATGTGAGCTGCATCTAGTATGCCTTTGCTTTGATCAAAATATATGAGGTCTCATTTCTTCTTTTTGGCTCATTCCTTCCTGAATTACATAAGTAAATACTGTCATCCAGCCGTATTTACTTCTCAGCACCCTCTCTCCCATTTACCCAGTGGAACACTAACAACAGAAATGCATAGGACTGTTAATATGATTGGCTTCAAGGTAATCATGGTTCATTCAGCACAGCTTTGAGCAGTGAGGGATAATTCGCTGAATTCTCTCACCGTTACCAGGTGGGGTCCTTATTATATCCTCGTTTCATTCATCAAAACAGGAAGAGAAACTGATTTTCCTAAAGACGACAGATTTCTTGTGATCCAGAGCTTAAACCAGGTGATTTGCCCTAAGACCCTTTCCTTAACGAGCACGTTATAAGGCCTCCACTTTGCTAAGTCTATTCATTTGGTTCACCAGCCTCCAGAAACTTTTTTTTTTTTTTTTCTTTTAGAGACAGGGTTTCCCTGTAGCCCCAGCTGTCCTGGAACTCACTCTGTAGACCAGGCTGGCCTTGAACTCACAAAGATCCGCCTGCCTCTGCCTCCCAAGTGCTAGGATTAAAGGTGTGCGCCACTATGCCCGGCTCTCCAGAAACTTTTTTTTTATTTTTTAATTTCTGTATGTGTATAAATGTACTGTCTGCATGTTAGTTTGTGCACCCGTGTAGTGCAATGCCGCGGAGGTCAGAAGAGGGTGTCGGATTCCCCTGGAACTGGAGTTCTCCTGAAATTGGAGCTTCAGACGATTCTCCCGCCATGTGGGTGCTGGGGATCGAACCCGGGTCCTCTGTAAGAGCGGTCGGTGCTCTTAACTGCTAGGCCATCTCTCCAGCCCTCTCCAGAAACTTTTAAACCAACACCTTGGTGATAAATTATTTTTAGATAGACAATCCAGAAAAATTCATAACACAGTTTTCCACTGTATTGTGAATTCGGAACACATTTTATCAGATAATGTTCCCATTTGCTTATCTACACGGTCTTGTTCTGAATGTTGAGCAAGATCAAAACTGATAAATAAGGGGATGCAGACACAGTTCTATGGCTGAAAGCACTTGTTGCTTCAAGAGGACAGGAATTTTGTTCCCAGCATCCATATCAGACAGCCCACAATGACCTGTAACTCCAGCTCCAAGGGATCTGACTCCCTCTTCTCTGGAGACACACACACACACACACACACGAGAGAGAGAGAGAGAGAGAGAGAGAGAGAGAGAGAGAGAGAGAGAGAGAAAATAAATCTTTAAAAAACTAACAAAATTGTTTGCAAAGTTATCCTTTCACCTAGATTTTAATAGTCTCAGACACTAATAACCTTGAGTTTAACCCAAATATGTAAAAAGAGCAGAGCTGAGGGCACAAGGTGGGAAGTCAAGCACAGGGTGGCAAAGCTCTGCATCTGATGGGGCTAGGTGAGCACTCTGGCTGATGGACAGTACACCTTCTACTGCCAGTGTGTGTGTGTGTGTGTGTGTGTGTGTGTGTGTGTGGTGTGTGTGTGTGTAGGGGAGGTGAGGCAGACCACACACCCCCAGTCCAAATTATGTGAATTCCAGCTCATTACTTCTGGTTACTTCTCCTTGACTTAGCCCCCTTATTTGGAAATGGGAACAATAACAGCAATAACCATTTGGAATTATTATGGAAGTCAAATAAATCTTTAAATTTAATGATATAGGAGTTTTTCTAATGTTTCAAAGCCTGGAATAAAGGAATAGAAATCATGTGTGTGTGTGTGTGTGTGTGTGTGTATGTGTTGCATGTACATGAATGTTCAGGTGTGCATATTCATGTGAGTGCAGACAGAGGCCAGAGCAGGAAGTACTTTGGTGTCTTCCTCTGTCATTCTCCATTTGTTACTTTGAGACAAGGTCTCTTACTAAACTGAAGGCTCTCCTTTTCAGATAGGCACACTGGCCAGGAAGCTCTCAGGATCCACTCGTGCCTGCCCCACAGTGCTGGGGTTACAGACATTACGAGACTTTCCATGGGTACTGGGGATTCACCCTCAGGTTCCCAAGGTTGAAAAGCAAGCACTCTCGCCCCCTGACTCATTTCCCTATCCTGTATAATTTTTATATAACACAAGAAGCAAACTAATAAAAATGAACAGAAAGTATACAAAAGAAAAGAACTGCAAACAAATCTCCTTTGTAGACATTATGGGTACAAATCCTAGATACAAATTATAAAAACAAAACTCAGTAGGAAAAAAATTAAAGAGAATTACCACACAAAAAGAGCCATGCTCTTGAATAAGCAAAACCATTCTAGGAACTACCCTGTATTGTGAAACTATATATATATATATATATATATATATGCACACAAGCTATTTTCTCTAGTATACTTCAAAAGATTAGGATTTCCACTGATAGGGGTTAAATTTCCATTTATATACAACTGATTAAATTCTTCTATACATACCATGCTATGCTAAGATACCTATAGCATACTGCTCTAAAATGAAGCTATTTCTGTCTAATATGTTAATGACTTCAGAGATAATTTGTTCGATGAACCATGGTTGAAACTTCTATAAGCAAGGAATGGACATTTAAACTATAGTATTTCCATGCCATGAAATATTACAAACATTAATGTATGTAATATGTTAAGAAATAGATTGTATTTGTTTAAAATAAAAAATGTGATAAAACTACATACACACATTTGTGTACATCTGAACTACCTTCGAAATAACTGATTTAACTGATAACATTAATTCTTCTAGAAGAATTTAATGGCAAAGGAAAAGGCATAATAGCAAAACTTTTCACTATATACTTTCAGCTTCAAATTCTGAAATTTATGAATAGTTTACTTATGCAAAACAGATTAAAATAATAGACATTAATTTTATAAGATGAATTATAAGTAGTCTGTTTTCAACTGAACAAGTTAAATGATACAGCTCTCCAGGTGTATCTGATATTTCTATGAATTCACATCATGTCCGACTAAGGGAATTTATGAGATTCTGTTCACCACTTCATGACATCTGTCTGCAGCCTCTTGTCATAGACTCATACCTGGAGAGTCTTTGGCCTTTCAGGAACTGATTTACCACCACCATCCTCAGGTTGTTTATTTTTATCATTATTCTTTTATTTGGGGGAGTTTTTCAAGACAGGGTCTCCCTGTAGCCCCAGCTGTCCTGGAACTTGCTCTGTAGACCAGGCTGCCAGGGTGGCCTTGAACTCACAAAGATCTGCCTGCCTCTGCCTCCCAAGTGCCAAGATTAAAGGCATGCACCACCACGCCCGGCTATTATCATTATTCTTAAAAGTTGGGGGTATTAAGTCTTATCCTAAAGGGGAAGTAACAACTGGATAAAAGTTACATTAAGTGCCTAGTATCCTTCAATGCTTATCACATGTTTTGTTCATAACTAGTGTCATTTTTTTAAATACTAAATGTATTCCATAGGTGTTTAAACAAATTACACTCTATTTACAACTCTATGAATATGCTGACATATTTACAAATATAGGCCAAACTACCTTGTGTTATGAATAATGGTAATAAATGCTTTCAAAGGGTACTGGGAAGAAAAGTTCCCACAGTCTTCACATATGGAATTAAGTGAAAATGAAGCAGAGATTTAAAAAAAGTGATACACAATCTAACAGCCCTGCCTCCTGAAGAATCCCCCGGTAGAACCCAAAAGACAGCCTCCAAAATAGAAATTGATGTTTATTCTTTATTTGTAATCAGAAGTATTCCACAATCTAGCCTACAGCTGCCATATACATTTGAAAAATCACTTTTATCACCTCTGCAATAAGTTATTCCTTGGAAAAAAAGAGGCGATTGCCCTGGTTAGCTTCTAACTGTCAGCTTCTCACAGCCTACAGTTATTTAGGAAGAGAATCTGAATCAAGAACTTCTCTAGATCAGACTGGCCTGTGGGTCTGTCTGTGGGAGATCGTCTTGGTTCTTAATTGATATAGGAGTGCCCGGCCATGGTGGCAGCTCTGTCCCTAGGCAGGCGGTCCTAAACTATATAAGAACAATAGCTCAGTATGCAAGCAGCCTTTTCCATGGCTCCTGTTTCACTTCCTCAGATGTGAAGAAGTCCTTGGTTCAGAGCTGATGCTATGTGGAATAGCAAGCAGCTCTGCCTTTGAGTTCCTGCCAGGATGTCTTACCTTGACTTCCCTCAGTGATGGACTATGACCTTTAGTTGTCAGCTGAAATAAACCCCTTTCCTCTCCAAGATTGCTTTTGGTCACCATGTGTTATGGCAGCAGCAGTAATGAAATTAAGACAATATTGAATATATTTACATACAACCAATGACTATCTTGTGTTTTCTTTTTTCTAGAATATATTTTTACACAGTTTACTAGAGATAATTTTGTATCGGTCAAAACAAACTTTTGATAAAATCTGTCTTAGTGATATTAATATGTTGCCCTTAAGCCAGAAAAGGAAACTGAGAACTAAGAATAACAATCTATAACAGTGTCTTCATGTGGCCTTACATGAAAGAAGTCTGATCTTCTCTGATAGAGAGATGGAGACTGAGTGATGGGAAGGCCGAAGCCTGGGTCTCCCGGAATAACTTACTGGAGTTCGTGCAATCAGACCTCAAAATTCTTCTTTGATTTATTTAAACATGGGAAGGGAAACCCCCATGTGCATGGTAGATGGAGAAAGATGACCAAGACAAGCATTTTATGAAATATTAGGAATCACATCCACAAGTGTCAGTGGAAGAATTCAACTTAGAAGCTGAAGGTGCATAGCCATACTTTTCAAAATAACTTTGCACAGAGCCCCTGGGCCACCTTAATTTAAGATTCACAGCTCAAGTACCCATTTCCTCCAAAGCCAGGCAGCTCTTTCCACAGATGCTAAGTCCAGCCCAGCCCAGAAGTAGAAGAGGGTCAACCTCCAACCAGTGGAGATAAGCATTGAGAATAGAAGACGATGGATAAATCCCTAAACACCTATATTTGAACAGATTACCATGTTCTACATAGTCCTTCCATGACTGAACACCACTAATTACAACTCATTTGACTTTTCTTCCTTCCTTGTCTTACTTCTCCATTTACATTCCGGTTTCTGGCATCCACTTCTGAAATATCTACCTACAGTGACATCCTTGAGATCAAATAAAAATGGACCAAGAAGGAAGAAAGATGATGGATGTCATTTACTATTTTGTTCCCTTGTACTCTCAGTATGAAAGATAATTTTTCGAAGTAGAAGTTTACTATTCAATTGGAGAGGACTATATCATATGAAAATACATTACAAGCTTGATGCTGAGTCTGTACATTAGACTATTCACATCTGAATAGAACATTCCAGAACTTAATTCTTAGAAACACCTACAAATACTAAAGCTTATGTGCCCATGTTTTCATTACATCCTTATCAATGAGTCAGTGTCCTTTATTGCATGAACAGCTACCACATCTGCCAACAGATCACTAGTCCTTCCTTTCCTTTATTCACTGAGCTAACAATATGAAAACAAATATCCTTGTTAAAGAGAGCTCTTCCTGCTCTCATAATTGAAGCCACAGAATATGCCAGACAATCAAATAACGATATATTGAATGAAGAATTATTCGTTCAGTACTGTCTGATGTAATGCTGTAACTAGCCTCAGTATTGTGCTTTCTAAGGATCAAGTACAACAAGGCATATGTTCTAACGAGAATAGGAATATGGGGTTCTCAGTTACATCATCTAAGAATTGACAGAACTAGGAATAGTCTCTAAAAAAGGAAATTCTCAAATGGACATAGAACCAATTTTCAAAAGAATCGTTATCTATTTAAATACAGCTAAAACCAGGCCCAAATATGTGGCTGATAAATAAAATGACTTCTGTAGAATTGAAGAACTTGTGAGAAATGGAACTCTCTAAATATGGAGAAAAATCTGCCACTAATGCTACAGAGATCTTTATAATTGTGAAGTTATGACATATGCTAGAAGACAAGTAAGATAAGCATTATATGGGAACAGTCAGACTAAGTAGTTCTCTTTCAGTTTGCAGAATACATAACCTGAAACCATCTAGGTAATTAAATCACTAAGTGATGAAAGGTGACTAGTTATTAATTACCACCATACCTTCACAACACACAGAATTCCTTCATTAGTTACTGGGTCTGTTGTGATTTTGAAGCGTCCATTTTCATTTCCTTTTAAGATGGTGAAATTTGCCTTCCAGTTGGGGCTATTAACTAAGTCTTTATCATCTACAGGTATACGCAAGATTTCAACATTATATGCATTCTCCTCTACCGATGTTTCATACTGGAAAAAAAGAAACTCATTAAAAATTATGCCTGTCATCAAAGTTTTCATAAAGTAAAATGTTTTCCCATTCTAAAAGTACTTGTCCTTATATTTTTTACAGATTACTTTAAAATCATAAATCACAAATAGTCTTGTGTCAGGAACAACACTGTCTTTTAGATAAACAACTTTCCCTACATATCAAGACTAATGCTACTGGGCTTTAACAAGAGGTAGACAATACTGACATCAAAAAAACAAAAGCAATATATAGACATGTTTTTATATAAACTACAATTTTATACATAAATGAACATGTGCTTCAAGGTCATTAATTAGGAATAAATAACAAAAATAGACAAAACAAAAGGTAGACTTGCGTATTGTGAACTTACAGCATTTTGTCTGAATGTAGGCGCATTGTCATTGGAATCCAGCACTGTGATGATGCAAGTGGATGTACCAATCAGCCCGAAGAACTGACCGTCCATGTCTTGGACTTTCAGTTTTAAAGTGTACTTGTCTGCAACCTGAAAGTAGACCAATTGTTTAATTAACCTCAGACACTTGCTTACATTCATAAATAAATCTGGATTTCACATTCATCTACTTGTATGTATACGATGATTTTATTTTATTTCTATATTTGCTTGAACCTTTAGGACTTTGGTAGAGACTAAAGTGGAAAAGGTGACAGGGTACATTACTAGAGACAGACTTGACATTTAGATCGTGCTCTAAAAGAAAACAAAGGGAAACGTTTTGAAATCAGAAGGGGAATACAAAATAAATATATTTGAGCTGTAGAATATTCTTAAGGAAAATTAGGTATCACCTAGAGTAAGCCAACTGAGCATCCAAGCAACCAGGTGGAGAGCTGCTCAAATGTCAGGACAGGACTGGTCTATGGAGCTCCCTCCCTGGTGGTCCACCTGAGGCAGTAGACCAAAACCAAGAAGGAGGCGGGAGAGGAAGTTTATGTGTGGGTCGGAGTACAGTAGGCCTTCATGAACAGTCATCCAAGTTGAGAGGGAAAGCACGGGTGGGTCTGCTGTTCTGGAATCCTCCTTAGGCAAGCAGACAAGGCACCACCAGCCAACACAGGAAGTGCAGAGTGAGATGGCTGTCCAAGGACAGTAAGACTACAGAACAGGGCAAGGAAGGGTGAGAATACGAGCTTGGTTTTGCACATGTAGGATTTTACACTTATAATGAAAATCCAAGGAATGAGAAGCAGCGACATCTAAATATGGGGGCCCATCCTTCAAAGAGATATCACAGCGGGAGATGCCAATGTGGAAATATCCATACATCAATGATGGTTTAAATGGTGGCAGGAGTCAGATGTCCAGGAGAGGTTAAAGGATGAGCAGAGCTGAGTAATGAATAACACCTTCTCAGGCAAAGACCATTAAGAAAGTATCCAAGAAGAAGCAAGGAAATGAGAATAACAGGTACCAACAATAGGAGGTCATAATTGACCTCTGAACATGGAGTGACAGAGAGTAAGATGACGTCGTTTGTCTATGGTGCAGACTCATCACGTTTGGTTTTCTTTTCTGACTTCTCTCCTCCTTCAGAAATCAGTTTGCTCAGTGTCCCTCCCACACGGGAGGTCAGTGCTCACTCTTCCTGAAATGCCTCTCCCCATCATGGACTTCAAGCCCATGATGCCTTGTGCTTTTCATCTAAATCCACTGATTCTGTGTGCTCTTTGTTCATTTCTTTACTCCCTGTGCTGTACTGCACAAAATGACTGTTCCCCACAAAATTCCATTATATATATATATATATATATATATATTATTTTTTCAACAGGCAAATAGCCCTGGGTTTATCTACTAAAAGTGTAAAAAGCCTTGTAATCTTTAATTATTGCACGTTGCTTATCTTCGTCTGTTTTAATTTCTTTTTTTTTTTTTTTTTTTTTGGTCTTTTTGAGACAGGGTCTCCCTGTAGCCCCAGCTGTCCTGGAACTCACTCTGTAGACCAGGCTGGCCTTGAACTCACAAAGATCCGCCTGCCTCTGCCTCCCAAGTGCTAGGATTAAAGGCGTGCACCACCACGCCCAGCTTGTTTTAATTTCTATAAAAGGGAGAAAGCAAGCTGGGCGTGGTGGTGACACATGCCTTTAGCCCCAACACTCTGGAGGCAGAAGCAAGAGGATTTCTGTAAGTCCAAGGCCACCCCTGGTCTACATATCGAGTTCCAGGCCGTCTGGGACTAAAGGGAGACCCTGTCTCAAAAAGACCAAAAAATAAATAAATAAATAAATAAATAAATAAATAAATAAATAAATAGGGAGCCCTGTTTTAACTTGGTTACCATATCAATTCTACATACTAGAAGAATGTATAAATATCCATAGTGTGTTTTATAAGTTTCCCATTTATAATTGTGATGACTGATTTTGTCAATTTCAGGGGATTTAAAATAATCATGTAAACAAAGCCCTGGGCATGTCTGTGAGGGGTTTCCAGATTGGGTTAACTGAGGGAGGAAGAGCCAACCTAACTAAGTATGGGCAGAGCTAGCTCTCAGACTGAACAAGATAGAGAAAGCGAGCCGAGCAGCAGCGTCACCCCTCTCTGCTTCCTGACCGTGGGCACAGTGTGGCAGCTGCTTCACACTCCTGCCACCATGCCTCCCTTGTCATCGTGGACTGTACCTGGAACTGTGTGAAGGGAAAAAATAAACCCTTCCTTAAGTTGCTTTTGTCAGGTAATTTATTGCAACAAGGAAATTAACCAACACAGTCACTATCATTACCTGTTTCACAACATATGTGATCCAATAACTTCAAATCTTGATAACTAAAACCTTTGTGATATTTTCTACTCCTTTCTGTAGATTCCCACATTCTTCCTTTTCTGTTTACAGCTAAATTCCATTGATTCCTTTTTTTTACAATTTTTCTAGTTATATATACTATCCTAGCTGTAGTGAGTACCATTAAAGTGTTCAAATAAAGTTATTTTGAACATGTGAAGTTGATCCATCTACTTCAGGTAATAATGTGTGACTCTGAGTTAAACAGGTTGACAAAACAGGCAGAATTAATAACAACAAAAGATTGGGAGACTCTGTGGAATAATTTGACTTGGGAAAGTCAATCAACCTTTCTGACCATCACACTTCTGTCTTGACTGGATATTGTGACTTTTTAATCAACTCAGTAAAGTATAAAGAACAAATGATATTCAAACAAAGGGCTTGAGGGTAAACTGTCCTACACAGGCTTATATGCTGGTACTATCATCTAAATAATGTAAAAAAATCTTTTATAAATTTATCTCAACTAATGCTTTCCTTTTAAAAAGTACATACATTTCAGGGATGAAGAGATAGGTCAGTGGTTAAGAGCATTGCCTGCTCTTGCAGAGGACCGAAGTTCAGTTCCCAGCACCCACATGGTAGCTAACGACCATCTGTAACTCTAGTTCCAGATGATCTTTTGTCCTCTTCTGAACACTGCATGAGACTTGTGCATTTTACATGCAATGAATTCATACACATAAAATAAATAAAATAAAATATTTTAATTACATACATCTATAGTAACCAAATAGGGATCAGAATGTGACCTATATTCACAGAACAATTAATACCTTATTCTCCTGCATGACTACTGAAGCCTTTACTGATCTGGAACCAACTAGCTACACAATAAATTAAATAAAATAATACTCAATAGTTTTCATATAAAAAAATCCATCCTCCTTTTAAACACCAATTGAGCAGAAATAATGTTTTAAATGCCAAAAATGTGTCTAGAGTTCTTATTCTCTTATGCTTTAAATAAAACAAGATAGAATAGGCCAGTTACAGAAAGCGGGGTAAAAGGGATGAAGTTAGATTGAAATGATATTCTGCAGTGATACACTACCTCTCTGTCCAAGTAGTGGGAGACAGTGGTGATGACGCCAGTATGGGGGTGCACAGAGAAGAACCCAGGTGATCGTGGGTTCTGCTCCAAGATGCTGTACCTCAGGCGGGTATGCATAGTGTCGGGTTCATCTCTGTCCGTGGCACAAACCTCTCCCACTACAGTACCTATGGGTTTAAAAAAAAACTTTGGATTTCCACAACAGCAAAGTATGCTTGGATGTATAAGCATTTGGCAACTTGCATGAGCAATGATGCAAACCTAATTTCCATTTTTCTCACCAGGTGGGTCACATCTTTAGACAGGACTGGTGAAGAGGACTTCAAATGGAGGACCCAGTTATTCTGGCATTGAGAACCAAGATATTTTCCCAACAATTCCCAACATAAAGTATTTGATAGCAGACTACTAAAAATGGTGACTTAAATGGCAATCAGTAATACGTTCAAAGCCGGGCATTAGTCCATTCTTGAATTCCCAGAATTAAAGAGACTGAGACAGGAAAACTGGGAATTTGAGATCAACGTGGACTATATAGCAAGAATCATCTTAAAAACAAACAGGTGAAGCTAAAATAATAAACAGATAACTTAAGCACCTATTCTCACGTATTGCAATAAGAAACCTAGCTGAAGGCATGAACCATGTCTCCTAAAAATAATTCTCTTTTTAATGGACTTTTGGTTAATAGTTAAATTCAAATTCATTTCTAAAATAGATATACAGATAATCAAGTTGGTTAATAGTTAAATTCAAATTCATTTCTAATATAGATATGCGGATAATCAAGTTGGTTAATAGTTAAATTCAAATTCATCTCTAATATAGATATACAGATAATCAAGTTGGCCATTCCTTTTTTAAGGTGGGGAGCATGTCATCACTGGAGGTCAGAGGACAATTTATAGAAGAAGTCAGTTCTCTCCTTCCATTATGTGGTCCTGGGAATCAAACACAGGTCATCAGGCTTGGAAGTAAGTGCTTTAATCTTCTCTCTCTCTCTCTCTCTCTCTCTCTCTCTCTCTCTCTCTCTCTCTTGTTGGGAGTTGATTTATTGATTTATCCTCCTTCAACATCTTCACAGCCTTAATTGGTCTGAACCTACTGGTGAGATATGCTTCAAGTAACCTGGGTTAATGGACACATCCATGTTTTCTACTAGGGAAAAACAGAATCATCAAGGGAAAGTGGAAAGCCCATCTTAGAAAATGGAGACACAAAACGGCATGGCAGAACTAACCTGGGAACAGTGTAGCTCACCTGGCATAATCAAATCCACTTACAGGTAACATAACTCTGAATGGCTTCCCTGAGTTCTCTGAGCGAATTACTGAGTGAGCCTGCTTAGCAAAGAATGTTTCCTACACTCCAAATAGACAATCTTGACTTTTTAATTGTACATATCTGTAATAAAGAGGTTAGCATTGGAGACATCCAATAGCCAAAGTAAAGTATGAAAAGGAAAGGCAGATACAATACAGTGAACATGTAAGCAATGGCTGGAAGTCCCTGCAGACAGTCAGCCGTCCTTTATGCCTGAGTCAAGCCCCAGATCTATAGTAGGCATTATCCTTCATCATGCAAGTCTCAGAAAGAAGACACAGGCTGCCACAGAAATGAAATACCTTGGTTTTCTACATTAAAAGGGAATTCTTGAGTGGAAGACTTCATGATCTACATGTCCCTTAAGTTAACTTAGTACTTATTCCAAATCACATTGTGAAGTAATAGTTTTAAGACAACAGACACACACACAAAAAGACAACAGACAATATTTTAAAACAGCTTATATTTTAGCCGGGCGTGGTGGCGCACGCCTTTAATCCTAGCACTTGGGAGGCAGAGACAGGCGGATCTTTGTGAGTTCAAGGCCAGCCTGGTCTACAGAGTGAATTCCAGGACAGCTGGGGCTACAGGGAGACCCTGTCTCAAAAAAAGACAAAAAAGAAAACAAAAAAAAGAAGAAAAAAACAGCTTATATACTACATATTCAGTGGATATCATACCATACCTCTTTACAGACCCACTGAAGTATCTATGACACTTTCTGTTTCAATTGTTCATTTACCCTCAGGTCCTGTCTCAGAGATAAGAAGAGTGATGAAACCATATAATGAGAAAATGAAGCAACATGGGTAAGCCTGACAGATGGCTGCTGGTTAGGTCAGATGCCCAAGCAGAAGTTCCTGTGGTGTCTGGTAAGGTGCATGTTGGTTAGACTTGACGGAATTTGTGCTTCAGATAAGTCAGTTCTGGATCTGTGTCCCATCAGGATGGATTGGCCATGAAATAAAAATCCCAGTGAGGGGTACCTTAATAGGTAGAGTGCTTTCCTTACAGGGACAAGGACCTTATTTCAATCTCCTAAATCCACACTTAAGCAAAAAAGAACTGGAATTGATGGAGTGTGCTTCAATCCCCATGTAGGGGAGGCAGAGAGAAGTGGATCCCTAGATCTTGCTGGCCAGCCTTTTAACAATTGGTCGGTGAGAGAAGCACTGTGTCAAGAAGAAGATAGATGGCACATGAGGAATGACAGCTGAGGCTGTCCTCTCATCTTCAAGTTCATCTACATGAACGCACCTGCACACACACACACACACACACACACACACACACAAATACACACATGAATAGAAATTAAAACTTATCCTGAAATCTTAAAAATGCACACAAACAGGTTTAATATGAAAACCATCTTACCAAGTCGACTGCTTTCTGGAACTTCAAAGTTATAAATTGCTTCTGTAAAAACAGGGCTGTTGTCATTTTCATCCTCCACTTTGATGGGTAGTGGAAGAGGCAAATCTGCAGAATACCCATCTGCAGTGGATGCATAGGCAATCAGCTGTGAAAGAGGGGAAAGCAAGCTCAGCACCCAGCTGACCTCTGAGCAGAAGGAAGACATGATGCCCTGTAATCCTCTCAACAAATTGTTTCAACAGTAAGCCATCTCAGAGATTTCTACTCAATGCTCTTCAAAGTATCAGCATCACACAAAGACATACTTAATAGAGAAAGGGCATTTAGTATTTGGAGGAAACAACTCCACCTCAAATAGTACCTAGGCCAGAATGCACAGGGACAGAGATTATTTCATATATATATATATATATATATATATATATATATATTATTCTGAAGTAAACAGTGTGTTTATAAAGACTCAGATTACAGTTTTAATCTGTCACCAGTAAGTCTCACTGGGAGAACAATTAATTTCATTTCCATTAGGGAGAAAACACTACATAGTCTACACAGCCACCACTCCCAAGCTTGTCATTTCTAATCTCTTTGTTTTACCTCATAGACCACATATTTGAAATCATTCTTCTAACAAAATGTGATTACTAATTTCTTCATTGTTAATTAACCAAAGTAAATGTAATGTCAAATATATTTATATTAAGCATTCAATTACAACACTAATCAGAACATTTCTAGCCAAAGGCAAGGGATGCCATGTGAAGATATCAGTCAGATTGGGTCCTCGGCATATTTCTTTTTCCAGAAACAAAATGCTTCTTTCCACCAGGGAATCCTTCCTGATCAACCTCAAGGTTGGTTCATAATACCATAGTGTGTTCTGTTTCATGATGAAAATTATGAGTCATCCCCCTGCTGTCTGTACACTTTCCCATATCCACTAACCTTTAATGTGACTTGGTCTCCCACTTCCATTTCCTTATCTAAGTGTCAGGCATGATTAGAGAATGATACATGTGGGGAAGGGAGGTAAAAACCTTAGCTAGAGCAGTAGAGCGAGATCAACTGTGGATGTGTTCTGGAGAGATGAAAATGTCCTATTGGCCAGAGAAAGTGTCTGATGCGCAATGCCAACCTGCTAAAAACACACTGGGCTGTATATTCAAATAAATTCTGCTTTGTTTTATGCTTACCTAACCAAAGTTGAGATAAAGTACTGACACAAGTGTTCTGAAATACTGTGTACTCAGCTTTTCTATGATTTTAAAATTCCCCTCTAAGAACAGAGTGCAGAAAAGAAAGGAGGTTCTGGGGAACCAGAAGAAAGACAGCTCATTAATACTGAGTCATATGTATTGATAAAATTCCTACATCAAAAACATCATATTCTTCACGATCCACAGGCTTAGTACAAAACATATTCCCAGTGTCTCTCTCTATGAAAAACAGATTCAGTGGTTCTTGGTCAACTCCACGGCCACTTAATGAGTAGAAGACAGTGTAGTTCTGTGCTGCATCAGACTGAACCTGAAAGAAAAATACTTAGAATCAATTACAATGCTATTTTTAGAAAATAAACCTATAATTTTTATATAATTTTAAAGATAATATTTCAATAGAAGAGAACAATAAATTTTGTAATGGGCTAGGGTGAGGCAAAGGAAGCTCATCACAGTGTGTGGAATGCCAAGCAGGAAGAAATAACAAAATGAAAAGAATGGATGCTGAGAGGGAACGGAGTGTCCTCCTGACCGTGGAAACAGTGCATGGGAATCAGGAAGGGCTCTTCTGGGATCTGCTAAGAGCTGGAAGGAGGCCTCTGTCACTGGAGCTAAAGAAATAAAAATCTATGAAAGACCACATAGAAGGCAATTCCAGGGATACTGGCTGCTCCTTGGGAAAACAGGCGTCTGGAAAACCACTATGGAAAGTGCGCAGAAGTGGCAGCATTGAAAGACACTTAACTGACAAATAAATAGTATATATACTCAAGAGGTGCAGCCGAATGATTTTCGTATACATGTATGCATCATGCAACACTCATCCCACTCAGATTAACACATTCATCATACATCAGATTCCTAGAACTTGTTCATCCTACAACTCAAAGTATAAACCCTTTGCTCAACTTCTCCCCATTTCCTTCACCCTTCAGGACCTAACAACCATTCTCCTGCTCTGTTTATATGACTCAGCCCTTTTATATTCCACATAGAAGTGACACCAATCAGACTCTGATTTATTTCATGGAACATGTAGTCTTTTATGTTCATCCATGTTTTTCTAAATGCTAAGGTTTCCTTTTATACTTAAATAATATTCATACATCTGTGGTGGGGGGAGGGAAGGAGTGAGGGGCAGGGAAGGAGGCTATGTGTTTATCCATTGATGAACACTTGGTGGTTTCCACATCTTGACCATTGTAAATAGTGCTACAAAATTATGAGAGTTAGTAGTAAAAGACACTGTGGAAGATGGCTGAATATGACCAAAATATGTTGTATGAAATCCTCAAATCAATAAACACACTTTTTTTGGTCTTTTTGAGACAGGGTCTCCCTATAGCTCCAGCTGGCCTGGAACTCACTCTGTCGACCAGGCTGGCCTTGAACTCACAAAGATTCACCAGCCTCTGCCTCCCAAGTGCTAGGATTAATTAAAGGTGTGTGCCACCATGCCCAGCGATAATAAACACACTTTTTTAAAAATGTTTTTTTTATTTCTGTATGTGTATGAATGTACTGTCTGCATGTAGGTTTGTGCACCCATGTCGTGCAATGCCACAGAGGTCAGAAGACGGTGTCAGATTCCCCTGGAACTGGAGTTCTCCTGGAATTGGAGTTTCAGATGGTTCTCGGCCGCCATGATAAACACACTTTTAAAAACCATGAGAGTTCAGATGTCTTCAGGACATACTGATCCCATTTCCTTTGGATCCACAATAGATTTTGAAGTGACATTATTACTAGATCATATGTTTGTTCCATTTTTACCTTTTATGCCATTTTCCACATGGCTGCATCAATTCATTTTCCCACCAATAGTCAACAATGGGCTCCAGTAACCCACATCCTTTCCAACCCTTACCTCATGTCTATTTTAACAATGGTTACCCTGAAATGTAAGGTGATGTCCCTGTGATTTTCACTTGTGATGATATGTTGTGTTGATGGTGCCTGATGGCCATCTCTGTTCTTCTTTGAAGAACTGTCTATTAAAATTATTTACCAATTTTAGCTTGTTTGCTACTGCTATGTAATTATATGAGTTTATTCTTGTTGTTTTGGATATTATCCAAAACTTATCAATATGTAATTTGAAAATGCTTACAGTTTGTTTTTAAAATAATTTTAAATGTTCATTGTTTTGTTAAGAATAAAGTTAAGAAGAAAGAATACAAATGACCCACTCAATAGATGGAGCAAAGAGCTGAACAGAGACTTCACAAGTGAGGAGTTAGAGATGTCTGAGAAACACCTCAAGAAGTGTTCAACATCTCTAATCATTAAGGAAATGCAAATCAAAACCACTTTAAGATATCATCTTATTCCAATAAGACTGGCTAGGGTCAAGAAAACAAATGATACCAAGTGCTGGAGAGGTTGTGGGGAAAGGGGAACACTCATCCACTGCTGGTGGGAATGTTAACTCATGCAGCCACTATGGAAAGCAGTGTGGAGAACCCTTGGAAGACTTGGGATGAATTTGCCACCCAACCCAGCCATACCACTCCTAGGCATGTACCCCCAAGACTCACCCCACTGCAGAGATACGTGCACAGCCATGTTTATTTCAGCTCTCTTCACAATAGCAAAGAGCTGGAACTAACCCAAGTGCCCCTCAACTAATGAGTGGATAGAGAAAATGTGGTACAACTACACAATAGAGTTCTATGCAGCAGTAAAGAAAGACAACATCATGAGCTTTGCAGGAAAATGGCTGGAGCTAGAGGACATCATGCTGAGTGAAGTAACACAGTCCCAGAAAAACAAACGATGAATGGTATCCCTCATCTGCGGATGTTAGTGCCAATTACCCAGTTGTAAGTATTTCCTGTACATGGCCCCTTGAGCTTTTGTCCAAAGCAGTTGGGAGTGAGGCATATTGGAAACAACAACAACAACAACAACAACAGAAAGGACTACATCAAAGAACTGACTGAAACAGTGAACTTCTGCTCAAAACAGTCAACTTCCCCATGGAGAATATTGAGAAAGACTGAGAAAGAGATGAATAGCATGTTTGGCAGAATTCATGAGCTCTGGAGGGGTGGGGGGATGGGGAGGGGACAC
This sequence comes from Rhizomys pruinosus, assembly GCA_009823505.1. Taxonomy (NCBI): domain Eukaryota; kingdom Metazoa; phylum Chordata; class Mammalia; order Rodentia; family Spalacidae; genus Rhizomys; species Rhizomys pruinosus. The sequence goes on from VZQC01012828.1 coordinate 268,282, forward strand.
GGGTCTAGATTTGATTTAAAAAAATGTATAAATAAATAAATTTTAAAAAGAATAAAGTTAAGTATATTCTCTCCTAATTCTATTTCTTTTGACAGGATCTCACTACCTAGCCCAAACATGCCTGAAACTCATGACCCTTCCTACCTTAACCTCCCAAATAGCTGAATTAGAGGCAAGAGCTACCACATACCAAGCAAGAGCTATTCTTGTTTCTTTGAGTAAGAAGAAAAACATGGAGACAACGTGTCCTCCACCATAAGCAAATCCCTTGGTTGTAAGTGCTGTTATGTACCTGGGTTGGGATTTGTTCTTTTATTTTACTTATTTGTGTGTGCCTTTGTGTGCATGTATGTGCAGGTGCACACATGTCAGGGCACGCGTGTGGAGGTCAAAAGACAATGCCAGAGAACACATTTTCTCTTTCCACCTTGTGGGATCCAGGAATCAAACCAAGGTCATCAGGCCTGTGGGCAAGTACCTCTTCTAGTTAATCAGCCTGACCTGCCCTACCTTGGGATTTATTCATTAAAGTTCACTGTGAGTTTGTTTCTTCAGCCCTGCTAACAATTATATAAACCATCACAGACACACAGAGAAGGTGGGAAAGGAAAGCACAAGGCCCGACTTGGGTAATCATCTTCATTGTGTGTGCTATGCTTAAATTTCCATAAATGGAAACTTGATCACGTCTTCACCCTGAATAAAAGCTTCTCTGTCTTTAGCATAAAGCGAGCCTCCCCAGCAGAGTATGCATTGCCCGTCATGGTGCGGCCCTGGCTTCCCAGCCTCATCTCCTGGCTCTGCCCTCCTCAGATCCAAGAAGGCTAAACTCCATAGCTCCTGCTGGGAGCTGTGCCTGCTCCCCCTGCACTCCTCTCCCCCTCCTTAATTCTTTACCCGCATGAGACTTTGCTATCCTCCACGACTCCATCAGTGTCTCTTCTTCTCAGTCATCTCTAGCTCAGCCCTCCTCCATAAGCACTGTAATCATCCACCTACTTCTCCCCTCCTCTGAGGGCACCTTTAGTGCAGAAAGCAGTGCCTACCACAGCGTGGAGCAGATGCGTGGTAACTTCTGCCAGAGGAGTGAACGCCAGGGTGCAGTGGCTGTAGATTCTGTCTCGCTGTCATGAGCACCTCGGTCATCTTCTCACTTCATTCTCATTACACTTCATGAACATTAATTACATCTGCTTATTTCTCAACGCTTAAAAATTTAATCAACTGCAGCAAAATCGGCCCTTTGCTCACACGGAATGCGTGCCTACCTGTTGGAGGAACAGCGGGAAGGGGCCCAAGGAATTTTCCTGCATGGAACAAGGAATTGGAGCCCACCTCCTCTTGGCTCTCCTGAGGACAGTTTGCTTAGCTTGTCTCTTCTTCAATACCTGGGTTCAGAGAACAGAAATATATAAGCAGAAGCATCAGTATCTGCTCTCTCCTACAGCAGCAGGCGTCTTAGAAACCTAACTCCCCTAAGCAGTTCAGTCTAACACCCATGTGGAAGCTAAAACTAGTTTGTAAAGCTTTTAGCACTACAAGAGCAAGAAACTTATCCAAATTGTAAAGACTTCAAAACTACAGAATCGGCATTCTGACGACCACTCTACTGTTAGTCCCTTGCTTTGTCCCAGAGAGCTAGGGAGCATGTCTTCCCTGAAGCCTTTCTGTACCCACCCTGTGCTCTCAGGTGAAGCAGAGAACAGAAATGCACATCTGTCACCACCCCATTCGCCCGCACTGTCCTATATGGTAGCCACTGGCCACCACTAGCCACATGACCATCTATGCTAACTCTAAGTAAAATGGACAGCTCTTTCTTTTCTTTGCACTATTGTTGGCTGAGTCCTCGGTAGCTATTAACACTGGGCCTCAGCACAAGGCAGTACAGATGATCTAATACTTCTAGAACATTTTTTTCACTGCAAAAATTCCATCAGATGCTCTGGTGGTATTTATTTTATTTCATGTTATAGCAAAGGGAGACATTTGAGTTTATGACAATTATTAATCATTAATTATTAGTGTTATAAAATATTTAATAAATGCTGAGCATTCACTTAATTAGCCTTATCATTAGTTGCATTAACACATGTTTAGGCCAATTTAAACCTTCCATCATTTTGTGACTACTTTCATGATATTATTCTTCATGATTAAATGTTTGAATAATAAGAAATCCTAAAGGAGCTGGATGTGGTGGTACACACCTTTAGTCCCAGCACTGGGAAAGAAGAGGTAGGCTGATCTCTGTGAGATTGAGGACAGCCTGGTCTACTTAGCAAGCTCCAGGCCAGCTGGGGCTCCTGGGAGACTCTGTCTCAAAAGGACCAAAAAACAAAAAAAAAAAAAAAAAAAAAAAAGAAGAAAGGAAGGAAGGAAGGAAGGAAGGAAGGAAGAAAAAGAGAAAGGAAGAATCTTAACAGCTATGATGGAATCGTTACCACACTGACATTGGAGCACAAATGCTAACATTAGTTGGAAATTAGGAATCAAAGAAACCTTCACAGTTCACACATCATGTCAATTTAACACAGAGATAAGTTTAAACCACCTTTGCCTGGTGTTGAAAAAGATTTACAAAAAGGGAAGCTGAAGAAAGAGAAGGGAAGGGAGATAAATAATAGGAACAAGAGGAGAGGGGAGGGGAAGGAGGGAAGGGAGAGAAGGGGAAGAGGAGGAGGGAGGGGGAGGAGGAGGAAAAAATACCAGGTTTATCCTTTGCCATTTTTAGTGAGTGTTCTAAAGAAAAGAAACGGGCCCTTAGTGATGCTCACGCATGCTGAATACCTTCTTCTGCAGCTCCAGCAGCACAGGAATCCCCCTCTGAGTCTGTGTCTTCGTGTCAGAAAGCCAAATGGTGAATGATCTTCTCTCATCAGACAACACAACAGTTTTGTCTGTGTACACTGAGCCATCATCTAGAACTCTGAAATCAGGATCACTTGGCCTGATGCGGTCTGCAGATCGGAAGCACTCTTTCAAATTAACTGCCAGGAGAGATGTCCAAGTCATAAGGAAAAGTATGAAAAGAGAAAAACAAATGTTAACCTAATAAAATATGATCTTCCTGAAAAGTCATGAAGGGAAATGATACAAACCAAGTGCTCTCTATCTGCCAAATTCCTCGGCAATCCTTTTACTTTGTTAAAAATTATCATTTTCTTTTAGTTAAAAATGATTCTTCACTGTATTTTTCTATTGAACAAGGTGTTTTAATGTGTTTCTAACAGACTTATGAAAATGGTCTTCCAATTAAAGAGGTGCTTGTATTACACATATGACCAAGTTGAGCTGTCCACCCCCACAGGCACCTGAATAAACACAAGGAAGCTTCCCTTAACAATACACCATGAGTCTCCTAAGATGCAGCTGTCCTTAGTCAGAGGATATACACCCAAGCAAAAAGAACAAAGGAAAGATGAACCAGACAACCAAGGAACAGAACTCAGTCTCTGGATTTTTCCTACTGGCACTCCTTTGTGTCGCCCCACATTCATGGACACACACACACACACACACACACACACACCACACACATACAAACACACACCACACACCACACACCACACACATCATCATAAACAAATAAAATATGGTTTTGAAAAAATATACTGCCTTGATACTCGTCAATGTTTATATTTTTGCAATGCTTAGAACCGTGGAGCATTAAAAGTGGGATACTGTAAACCGCTAAGACATTAGTGACAACAAAAAGATGGACTAGAAAACTTGCACTAGAATCAACTACAGAAGTCAACAGATACAGGGCTAGAGAGATGGCTCAGTGGTCAAGAGCACTGGAAGATGCAGAAGACATAGGTCTGAATCCCAACACCCACATTGCAGCTAACAACCATTCGTAACTCCAGTTCCAGGGGATCCAACACCTTCGTCTGTCCTCCTTGGACTTTATACCACACAGGTGCATTTACCTACATGCAGGCTTAACATTCATACACATAACTAAAATACATAAATAATTTTTAATTCCAACAGTTATGAGAACAAAGACTTGTGTTTTTAAAACAATACTAAATGATCTCTCTTTATAAGTAGATTTAGTCCAACTCTAGAATGCAAGGGTGGCCCATGATGGCCTTTGCAGACAAAGTAACCTAAATTTCTGTTTCAGAACAACTATTTTGAAAGTTCTCACCTCTTCCGATTATTTTGTTTGCTTCTAATGTTGATGGTACATTTAATATCACCTGTTTGCAGGCTTCTCCAGCAAAACTGAACACCTAGAAGTTTAAAAGTATTACATTAATTCAGTAGAGAATAAGAAACAAAGTCATGTGATCATTTCAGTAACTGAAGAACAAGCAATTGACAAAATTGACAATTTCTACCTGGCATTTATGATAAACACCCTCAACAGTCCAGTGACAGGTAGGAGCTTGCTTAATAAAGATTATCTATGAAAACCTGAAAACTAACTTCACATGTAAATGAGAATGACAGGTGTTTTCCTTCCACACACAAGAAAGGACAATATGTTTACTCTCTCTCTCCTTCTAAGTAACATTGTATCAAATCCTCTAGCCAATAGATATCCAAATTGCTTGAAAAACAAGAAATAAAATGATCTGTATTCGTGGATATCACAACCACATATATAGAAAATCCTAAAGAACCCACAAATAAACCACTAAAACAACAAAAAAATGAGTTCAGCAAGATTATAGGAAATAAGATGAACATACAAAAATGGATTGCTTGGGCCACTGAGGTGGCTCAGTGAGTAAAGGTGCCTGGTGCCAAGCCAAACCTGATTACCTGAGCTCCATCCCAAGAACCCGTACAGCCCAAGAAGAGAACCGGCTCCTACCAGCTTGTCCTCTGACCTCCACAAGCATAGCATGTCATGCATGTGCATACACACACACAAATATATATATATACATAAATAATAAATATATATGTATATACTATATAAATAATACTTTGTTTAAATAGATTTCATTCCTGTGTGCACTAGCAATAAAAAATCTAAAAAAATAAACTAAAAGGAAACTGAGCAATCATTTTCTCTTGGGGAGCTAGAGCCATGGCTTAGTGGTTAAATGCTCTGGCTAGTCTTCTAGAGGACATGGATTCAGGGACCAGAACCCACATGGCAACTACTGACCAACTGTAACTCCAGTTCCAGGGGATTCAAAGCCCTCTTCTGGCTTCCAAGGGCAATGGCATGACAGGTGTATTTATATACATGCAGGAAAACTACTCATACAAATAAAATAAAAATAAATAATGTTTTAATTCCATTCTGGATATAATATTTTGGAATAAATATGATCAAGAATGTACAAGATTATACACTGAAAATAAAAAAACACTATCAAAAGAACCTTTAAAAGACCAAATAAATGGAGTAATATCCATCTTTATGACATCAGAAGAAACTGGCCTTTGCTTATAATTAGCATCCTGAAAGTTCAAGGGAAAGAAATCACTGTAACAAATGGTACTGGAACACTTAGTCACTCCTACATAAAAGTGGTTGTAATCCCCTAAGCCACACCATGCACAAAAATTAACTCAAAATGCGCTGCATACCTACATTTAAAAATTAAGACTATTTAGAGGAAAACTTAAGCGTAAATCTTCATGATCCTGGGTTAGGCAATGGATTCTTAGCTATAACAAACACAGCAAGAAAGAACAGCAAGTTAAACAGGGCTTATTGTATTTAAAACTTCTGCTTTCAAATAATATGACAAAGAAATTGAAAGTCCACCCCATAGAATGGGAGACATTTCAGATTAGATCACAATCAATGACATGCCCATAATATATAAAGATATTTATAACTCAATAAGAGAATAAATAACACAAAATAAGTAAAGAATTTGAATAGATATCATTCAAAGAAGTCGTACAAATGATCGTTAGGCAGATAAGAAAGTCCAACAGCATGAGCCCTTAGGCCCACAGAGACACCTGCTAGGGTGGCTAAAATGACAAGTTGCTGTTGAGAGTGTGGAGAAACTGGAATCTTCATGCAGCGTTGGTGGAAATGTGCAGTGATGCAGACATACGGGAAATGGTCAAGCAATTTCTGAGAGAGTTAAGCATCAAATGAAGATGTGATCTAGCAAGTCCACTCTATGTAAAGGAAAGAAAACCTGTGTTCCTGCGAACTTATACATATTCATCCATTGCAGCACTATTTATAAGGACCAAGAGGTATAAACAGCCCACATGTCCACCAGATAGTAGACAGCTCAGCAAAATATCATCTAGCCACACAATGGATAATTATTCAGCTATTAAAAAAAGTCTAAGTACCAATCCAAGCAATAACATGGATGGACCAGTGAAAACTTAGCCCATGACTAAGTTTCTGCCAGACATGAAAGGGACTGTATTTGTATAACTCCATTTATGTGCAGTGTCCCCAAAAGACAACTAACTCTATAGAGACAGAGATCAGTGGTTGCCTAGGGCTGGGGGTGGAAACAGGAAGTGACTGACTGGAAATAGGCAGGAAGTGACTGGAAATAGGCAGGAGGCTTCTAATAAAAGCCACAGAAATGCTCCAGCATTAGACTTGGTGATCACTGCACATTCTAGAAATGTGCTGAAATTCGCTGAGCAGTCCTATAATTGTGTGTTTCATGGAAGGTGAATGATTCCTCAGCAAGGCTGCTTTAAACAAAACAGAATACATCATTGATAGCATGTATCAATCCACCTCCACTAATTGGCAAGCAAGGCCCTTTCAGATGTACAAAATCATACAAGCATTTCAGGAAAATACAATAATAGCCCCAAGAATTTCAACTCTGATATAATCAAATGTAAAACATTATGTGCTTACGTGTGTATGTATTTAAAAGGCCAACTCATGGTAACCTTATAGTAACAGCATGTAGACATACGTTACATAATCAAGATGCTTACTGTAATACTAGTAATTGAAATTCTCATATTATTAATAATTTGATCATTTCTTATATTGATGGTTATCTAGCTTTCCTTTTTCTTATTCCACATGATACTAAACTGAAGATTCTTGCAAGTACAAGGTATTAAACTATATACCTACAAAACAAATTTCTATGCTACATATAAACACTAAGTCCCACTGGTTACTGACAATCTATTGCCAAAGTATTATTATTAATGTAGCTGAATACATCCTGAGCTTTGAAATCTATTTCTCATATCCTCATCTACAATGAATTTAATGACTTTTAAGCATTTTATTAATCTGAAACTGTCTCATTTGCATTTCTTAATTCTTTCTGAGACAGCACTCTTTCTCACCTTCCCTGCATCTACCTATTTGTACCACTCAATCCTCCCTCATTTTTTTTTGAGACAGGTTCTCACTGTATAGTTCTAGCTGATCTGGAACTCACTACATAGACCAGGTTGGCCTTGAACTCACACAGATCCACCTGCCTCTGCTTCTTGAGTGCTAAGATCGAAGTGTGCACCACCATGTCCAGCAGGCTTGTCTAATTGTAAGATACCTTTTATGCTCATTTCGTTTGGGTTTATTTCTTATCGATTTCTCTTCCATTTTTTAATTAATTAATTAATTTATTTATTATTTTTTATGTTTATGAGTGTGCTGTCTGCACGTAGGTTGGTGCACCCCTGTCGTGCAATGCCGCGGAGGTCAGAAGACGGTGTCAGATTCCCCTGGAACTGGAGTTAAAGACAGTTCTTAGCCACCGTGTGGGTGCTGGGAATCAAACCCCAGGTCCTCTGTAAGAGCAGTTGGTGCTCTTAATCGCTGAGCCATCTCTCCAGCCCCATGATTTCTCTTTCATTTTAAATCAATTGTATTAATAATTCCTTCTGGTTTGGGGTTTCAATTCAGTTTTTAACTCCTATTAACAGAATAGGAGTTAAATTTTAAATTTATTTCTAGACTTTAGATCTTCTGCCCATATGAAACACGTCTTGTGCCTGATTTGTTTTAGGTACCTGGCCTTATCTGTTGCTGCAGAGATCGCCCATAGGCTGAAGACCCTCACAACAAATCGTCCCTCTTTAGCTCTCCTGTCGGATCCCTGAGATGCCATCAGGGGTAGACTGTTGCTGGGCCTCCACCACCAGTACCTCCATCTCTCCGTCATTACTTTATTGTTTTTATCAATGTAACATTGTGCCAAATCTTGGAATTGATTCTGGTGACCCCAGACCTCACGTAGTCTTCCTTTAAAGAATGTTCCTTTCAGTCTTCAAGGAAAATTTATGATCAAGTAATCATGTTTCATTTATAGTTTTCATTTCATTTTACTGAGAATTTGACATGATGAGGCTATTAAACATTGTAAACATGATGTTTTCTCCCTTATTTGTGGATTATATTCTGCCTTCCAATAAACTATTTCAAGCTTCGCTATAAAGCTCTTTCATGTTATGGTAGATTATTTTATTTATTTTTGTTTTGTTTTATTTTTTAAAATAGGGTTTAATGTATCCCCAGTTTGCCTTCAACTTGCTTTATAGTGAAGGGCAGTCTTGAATTCCTTTATAGTGAAGGGTGGTCTTGAACTCCTTTATAGTAAAGCGTGGTCTTGAACTCCTTTATAGTGAAGGGTGGTCTTGGACTCCTTTATAGTGAAGGGTGGTCTTGAACTCCTTTATGGTGAAGGGTGGTCTTGAACTCCTTTATGGTGAAGGGTGGTCTTGAACTCCTTTATAGTGAAGGGTGGTCTTGAACTCTTCTATAGTGAAGGGCGGTCTTGAACTCCTCTATAGTGAAGGGTGGTCTTGAACTCCTGATCCTCCTGTTTGTGTCTTCTGAGTTCTGGAATTGCAAGTGCTCACACCATACCCAGCTCCTTAGATTGCTTTTAAGTATATTAACAACCACATACCAGGAACAGGATTCTTCTTATTCTCTAGTTTCCCTGTTGATATCATATATGGCTAATTTTAAATATTAATCTTATATCCAAGAAACTTACTGACTTTTCTTGGTTCCAGTGGTTTATGAACAAACCACTGCTGGATCTTCCACAGAGCTACTCGAATGATACAATGTCTATTGGAATTCTTTCCATTTAGTACTAAACTTTGTCCATTACTTCCCTTATAGATATTATGTATTAATCAAGGCTTCCAATCAAGCATTTAAAGGAAACATCTCTAATGACCATAGTGGCTTTGTTTCTAACCTTAAAGAGAAAGTATAATATTTACCTTTATTTGTGAGTCTTTTTTCTTCATTATATTCAATCATCCATTCATTTTATAACTTTATTTTTAATTATATGTCTGTGTTTGTGTCTGTCTGTCTGCCTATTTGTGTATATCTGTGTGTGAGTGTGTGTGCGCACTTGATGCAGGAGCCCACAGAGACCAGAATAGGTCATTAGGTCCCCTGAAGCTCAGGTTGCAGGTGGTTGTGAGTCACCTGCTATGGGTGCTGGGAACTGAACTTGGGTCCTCTGCAAGAGCAGTACAAGCTCCCTAACCCCTATGCCAGCTCTCCGGCCCTGATTCATTTTTGCTAAATATATTCATTAAGACAGTTCATTCTCATAGAATTACTTTGTTACACTCTTCTTTCAATAATACACTTAAAATCCTCATTATGGCTTTCACTGACTGCTGTATATTACCTTTCCTCTATGTGCTGCCTAAGGTGACATCAGAATGTTCTCCAACTTCACATAAACCTCATAACATGAATTAAGGATAGTTCCACTATTATCTATTCTTTGAAACAATTTACATAAGATTAATGATTCCTTCTAACTCTGGAAAATTTCACTTATAGATCTGGTGGGTGTGGAAGAGTATAGTGTGTTTAGGCAGATGTGATGGCTCAGTGGATAAAGCCCCCCCTCCCCCACCATCAAGCTTAACAACCCAAGTTCAATCTCCAGAACTCACATGACAGGACAGAACTAACTCCTCCAAGTTGTTCTCTTACCACACACACACACACACACACACACACACGCATGCACACACACTAATTAATCAATTACTTAATTAATTAATGTAATAATTTTTGTCTTATTTGAGATGGGGTCTTCCTGTAACCATGGTTGGCCTGGAACTCACCGTGTAGACCAGGCTGGCCTTGATCTCACAGAGATCCATCTGACTCTGTCTCTCAAGTGCTGGGACTAAAGGTGTGCAGCACCACTCTTGGCATAAAAATTTTAATATATAAAGGCGTTACATTAACAAACTGAACTAACAATCTCTAGAAGTATTTTAAAATTCACTTCTATATAAAGATCGCTTAATCCGAAATGGAGCACGGCCTGGTGTGAGGACTTGGTGTACGTCCTGCTGCCAGAGCTGCTGATCTCAGTCCAGTCCCTGGAACGCAGTGGTAGAAAGATAGAACCAACTCCTGTAAGCTTTCCTCTGACTTCCATACATGTGCATGGCATGATCACACTTGCACAAACATGCATGCGTGCAGAAACGCATGTACTAATTTTTAATATATCATTATTATACTACGCACATGAACCAAAGACCTTTGAAGGTATTTTCAATTTCACTTTTTTTGTAGAAGGTTGCCCAATTAAAAAGTGTAACAAGGTGGATGGCCCAACAGGTAAAGGCATCTGCCACCAGTCCTGCATTCCACTCCTGGTAATTAAACCACAGAAGGAGAGAACCAGTCCCACAAGTTGTCCCCTGCCCTCCACACATGCACCATACATATACCCACACACACTTAAGAATAAATAAACAAATAAAAATTTAAAGTACAGCACACAAAATTTTTTAATTGGCAATGAGTCATAAAAGAACTTCTTCAAATAGAAAACTCTCATGAGTAACCTTAAATACCTGATTTGTATATAAAAATTAGTTTAAATTAGTCTTAAAATGTAACAAACTTTGTTTTGAAAAAATAATGAACATCTTCTAGTACAAAGCCATCCATTCAATCCCCTAGCCCTTCAATCAGTCAGTGAATCAATCAATCAATCAAAATAGAATTGCCTACTGAAATCTGGAGAAAATAAATGGTTTTCTTTCATTTTATAATCTAAATAAATTGTAATAGTGTTATGATTGCAAAAATGTCAGAAATACAATTCAAAGACCTAATGCCAAAGGAAAGTTAATAAAAAAATTAAAGAGGCTATCTGCAGGTTCCTCCTTTGTTACTGAATTTCATGAGTTGAACCCCAGAAAAAGTTTCTAAATGACATCTTTCTTCAACAAAGGAAAGAGAAGTTAAAAACTGGGGTTGTACTTGTTCAGCAAATTCTAGGTGCACCGAGCAGTGTGATGGAAAGAAAGGGAACTGACCGACTGTACTGATGTCTATCCTAAGGTACAAAGAAAGGGAACTGACCAACTGTACTGATGTCTATCCTAAGGTACAAAGAAAGGGAACTGACCCACTGTACTGATGTCTACCCTAAGGTACAAAGAAAGGGAACTGACCAACTGTACTGATGTCTTTCCTAAGGTACAAAGCATCCTTCACTGACTAGAGTGATGCTAGAGTTGAAACCTTTCACTTCTCTGTGGACACTAACCTACAAAATAGAAATACTGTTGTTTAAATTCTTGCCACTTTGGGGTAAAGGCTAAGATTTGCCTCATGGGAGTTTCAGGAGTTAAATGATTCTAATTCATTTCCTTCTAACCAAGCTCATTGTAATCTGGGAATTCTAGTTAAATGATAAACTTGACTAAAAGTCACCAGAGACGCCTTGTGTGGAAGACCAGGACAATGGGATTAAGGTAAAAAAGTGTGCAGAGGTTTATATTTATTCAAAAGTTGCTTGGAGACCTAGTCATGGCAATATGAAAATCAACAAAATCTTTGTTAGACAGCGTAGCTTATTATAATACCTGAGGCTGAAGATTCAGGGGGATTGAATGGGGAAGGGAGTTAATAATATATCTGTCTAAATATAGATTAAAACTCTGAGTTGTTTGGGGGTTTTTGAGACAATATTTTACTATTTAGCTCTGACTGGCCTGGAACTGACATAGATCTACCTGTCTCTGCCTCCCAAGTTCTAAGCACTGTGATTAAAGGTGTGCACCACTATGCCCTACTTAAACTGTGACTTTCTTTCTCTATGTGAGGCTTTAAAACAAAAGTACTTCCCCTTTAATTACTGTACTTGATTTAACCCTCTTTCACTAATGAAAGTCAATATAATTGCTGCATTCCCTTTGATTTTAAGTATGTCTAATGTTATCATGGACAAACCTTTCCCAGAAAGGTGTTCTATTATTGCATTAATTACTAATATACAACTGGAAAACATGAAAACATGGGAGGCATGTTTGTCCACAGGAGTTTCAAGTAGACTTTGTGTACTCCAAGGCCTGGTGGGGGTGAAGAATTAGGAGCCAGGGTGAAAGAAAAGCCCTTCTAGCAAAATGTTAGACTGTGTCCAAGTGTATACCATTCATAAATTACAACAGATAATGAAACTCCCAGAGTAGAGATGATATGCAGAGCAGCACTAAACACATGATAAAGGTTCACATTATCTGTAATATACAGAAGTCACCATCCCAAAGAGGAAAAAAATTACTACTTTCAGAATAGTGACTTGCAAAGTTTTCTTATCCTAATTTCTCCTCCTCCTCCTCCTCCTCCTCCTCCTCCTCCTCCTCCTCCTCCTCCTCCTCCTCTTCTTCCTCCTCCTCCTCGTCCTCGTCCTCCTCCTCTTCCTCCCTTTCACCTCTCACTGAGACAGTTCTCTTAGGCAGTTCAAAGTCTGGTTGGGGCAGAAGTAGGCAGATCTCTGTGAGTTCAAGGACAGCCTGGTCTACAGAGCAAGTTCCAGGACAGCTGGGACTACAGGGAGACCCTGTCTCAAAAAAAACAAAAACAAAAAAATCTAGTTGGGGCAGAGCGAGAGGTCCTGGAACTTTGCAGGTAAATGGATGGAACTCAAAGCCATTATGCTAAGTGAAGTAACACAGTCCCAGAAAGACAAATGTGAATGGTTTCCCTCATTTGTGGATGCTAACACCAAATCGCCAGATGAAAGGCAAGCTGAACAACATTATTGTTATATTTCTCTTTATCTGAAAGCAACTATGCTGTTTTAATGTAAATCTCTTAATTGGCTCTAGAATCAACCCACCACTTACTTTCAGACTCTGCAATTACTGTATATGTGTGGAAAGTATGTATTCATATTTTAGAGTAATATAAAATTAAAGGAGGAAAATGTGAATTCCTAAACATAAAAAAAATGACTAAGAGAAAGATTCAGGACAGTTATGGCAGAATGCATGATCTGAAGTAGGGTGGGGGGAAGGGAAAGGGGGATATGTCTAAATTAAACTGAAAAAATGATGTCTGAAATACACAAAACAGCAATAAAAGCATTATATTTAAAAAACATCTAGTTGGGAAATTGACACAGGAAATTTTTTCCACCTTCCAGGCAGCTCCTTCGGGGTCTGGGAGCTAACAGGTTAATAAGTCTCAGATTTGAAAAGCGCTCCTCCTCACCTACTCGTAGCAGACCATTATTTTTAGAGATTTGTAATTAAGCACTACAAAATGAAAAGTGTTTCTAAAATGCTCTGTCAATATTGTGCTCAAACCTTGAGAGTTACCTTCGTCAAAACACAGTCATGGCCTGGAGTGGTGGTGCACACCTATATTGGATCCAGAGGCAGGCTGTGAGTTCAAGGCCAGCCTGGTCTACATAGTGAGATCCAGGACAGCTTGGGCTACAGGGAGACCCTGTCTCAAAAAGTCCAAAAAAAAAGAAAAGTCATGAATTTAACATAGGTAAACTGTGGGTTGCTGGTTGGAGGAAGGCTGAGCTGAGCACATGCTCCAGGATATGAATCTAAGTATGCTGTTTAACCTAAACCCCATGGAATTCTTTCTTAAAAATAACCTTGAACAATTATAGCAGGGAGCTGAGTAGATTTGTCTCTGTTTAAATTTGCAAGTACCTTCCAGCTTGGATGTCCTGGGACCTGAAGCCCAGTGTACTGGTGAGCAGTGGCTTTCTGAGCCCTGCCCCTCCAGCTAACAGCCTAGAACACTTCAGAGTCTTCTCTCCCTTACCTAATCCCATGCTGAGAGAAAGCACAAAACTCTAAATTCGTGCTTTTGTAGTAGAGCGTGTTCACCTCCTGTGCTTTGGAAGTTTGTAAGGCTTATGCAGACAATTTTTGCGCATAAACGTATCTCAGATCAGGACTACCAGTCCGATGTCCATAACTCCCTGATTAAAAGAGGACAAAGCTTGAACCCACTCTTAGTACTCCAGACTGGACTAGCCAGGAACCTGGGTGTGTCTGAAATCCTAGCACAGAGACAGTGTAGACGGGAGGATGAGGAGTTCGAGGACACCCTCCAGTACAAAGCTAGTTGGAGACCAACCTTGTCTACTCTCTAAACAAACAAATTAGTTAGTTAATCTATTAATTAATTCGTGAATCAATTAACTAATTAGATAACTAAGATCTCCTAGTCGCAGTGGACCAGCTCCCTAAGCAGGTAGGGTTCTCCCGCCTCCGGATCCCCTGCCTGTCTTTGGATAAGTGACATTGTCTCTTCCTCAGCGTCCTCAGCTCTTTTTGTAATCGCCAGTGCTATTTTAGATCTGAAGTTTTGTGGATCAGGGTGCCTTGATAATTCCTAATCTTTCCCTTCAAGTCTCCCCAGTTCTTGGGTGTTGGTTTGACACTAACTTCTTTCCACAAGGATCCTGCTTAGTGGCGGCAGAATTTCAGGACCCTGGCAATCCTCAGATGCACTCTGAGCCAGCTCAGCGCTTCCCAGAGCCACACTAGGACGCCAACCACACCCCATCTTCAGCCAGTACCCCGGGCCACGCCGTCCTCCCCACCGTCACCCCACACGTCCCCACTGAAATCCGTAAGCAGCTTTCCCACGCCTGGAGCTCTGGCACAAGGAGCTCAGGTTAGCAAGCCGGCCTGGGAGTGGCAGCTTGGGGGAACCCTCTGAAGAATCTCTAGGAGACCCATAGCCAGGAACCCCATTTCTCAAAGACAGCCTAGGCCCACAGCCTCTGACTCGGAGCTCACTAAGTTTCCCCCAACCCACCCAGGGTCATTTGGGACCCAGTGCGGGTCTGGGACCAGACAGTTCCTGGAGTCCCGTTTCACATCTGTATTTTGCTAAGTCAAGGATTCTAAATAACTAGACCACCCCCCCCCAAATAAAAACCCTCTGCCCTTCCCTTTCCACCCCAAAGTGCCGGAGACAGCATTCCCAGCCCAGCTTGGGAGCCCCAGTGGGGCGAGAATGGCAGCCGCTCCCCACCAGAGACAGCGATACCTGTGCGCAGAGCTGGGGGGCTTCTCTAAATTCAGACATCGCAGGCGGCGTCCCAGCATCCAAAGACCAAGTCTCAGGGGTCCCTCAATAACCCTTTTCTCCCTTCACCCCTCCAGGCTGAACTTGAACCTACACCTGCCCTGCAGGGTTGAAAGAGCCGCTCCACAGGTCACCTGTCCCCTACTGCGGCCCCGCAGCAACCTGGGGCGGACGCACCCGGTCCATCCCCACCCGATTCACCCGCGGTGGCTCACCCAGAGGGTCAGCAGCAGCTGCGAGCACCGCGCCCCGCACGGCGGGCTCCGGGACCCGGCGATGGCCATCGCGCGGGGACAGCAGGGGGATGCGGGCGACAGGCGAGAAGCCGAGAGCCAGTGCGGGAGCTGCGTTTCTCGCCGAGGCTCGTCTGGAAGTCGCTCTGGCCTCGCTCAGGCTTCTCTGCCCGGGAGCGAGTTCTCTCCTAGCACGGGATTGGACCAAGGAGAGCCGGGCGGCCCCTCCTAGTTATTTCTCAAGTTTTATCACCGCCAGGGCCGCCTAGGAGCTGTCCGAGCCTGCCCTGAGCTCTCTGCGGCTGCCAGGGAGCTCACTCGCCAGGAAAGCGGTCCCGGGTCTCCCCACGCCCTGTGTGCCCTGCGGGGCTGCCGCCCAGCCTTCCCGCGTCCCCATCGCTGACGCCGCGCCCAGCATCCCCGCTACCACCCCAGGCCCGCCTGCCTGACTCTGAGAGCCAGGCACCCTAGTGATTGGATCAGCGGATCCTCCCTTCCAAGGCTGGGCAAAATCTGGGCTAAGTCTTCAGGTTGAAATAAAACACAGGGGTTCTCCAAACCTCATTAACATGATAAACCACAGAAGAAAAACTGTACTGAAAGCCAGGGATTACCATCCTAGAGATTAGAACCTAAGAAAAGAAACCCTTACCGTTTAACCACACCCCAAAGTGTGAATGAATGATTCCCTTAAGAGATTTAATTATTGTCAATTTATCAAAATTTGCAGCTTTCTAAGGTAGGGGGTGGGAGGGAGCTTTGTTCTTGGATGTGTTTGTTTTGTTGGGGGGCGGTAGAAATTATACTAAAATGAAACATTTCAGATGTGCTCACAGGAAAATCCCCCAAGCAAGACCTGCTCTAAATGGGGGACTCTAATTTCGACGACAAGCTTTGGGGTCCAAAAGCCTAAGGGACCCAGAGGAACTGAAGGGACCTAGATCGTAGGCTCCAAGTGTAGAAGGAGAACTGTGATTTCCATAGCCCTTTCAGAGGGGACAGGCTTTTAGAGCTGGCGGGGGGGTACTCCTTTACTGCTCTGCAGAAGACTGTCATTGCTCCTCAAAGTCCATTCGGAAGTCCAGAGTCAGACACCTGGGTTATTTCACAGATTCAGGAAAGAGTGTGATGGGCTTCCTTCACCCCACCCTGGCTACCTCTAAGAACATCCTTATCCAAGAACGTACCCCCCAAAGTCCGGGATTTCCCTGGACTCGACACTCGGACACCCAGGGTCAGTTTCTCATTCTCATTTCTGCAGCACCTGCCATACCCATACTCAGAAGTCTGTGTGGAAGCCCCTTCGGGTCTCAGACACCTCTCCAAATTCCTCTCCATAGAACCCCAAATTCTCCCAGCTCGAGATTTCATCAGTCAGGCACTTCTATCCCTAATCAATGTTTGGCTCCAGAATGGAACTGGCTTTTCTGAAGCACAAGGAAGAAGGAACAGGCAGAGCTGAGTCCCTTGGCCTCCCACTCAGAATTCCTTGTCAGGGTGGCTGAAGAGTTCAGATGAAGGGCTGGGGTGTTAAACTTTAGAGCAGGGTCTCTAACTCTGAAGAAACAAAGATGTGTCAGGAAAGAACATAAGAAATCAGTCTAATCCTAGCAGAGGCAGAGGCAGAAGGATCTCTATGAGTTCTAAGAGCTAGGCCTGCCTGGTTTGCCTAGCTAGAAGAATGTTCCAGAAAAGACAACCGCATCAGGGCATGAGAAGCCCTGCAGAGACTTGAGGCAGCTTTCTCACATGACAGAAACAGAAAACATTGATGGTTCACAACAGCTGGATGGAGAAACGCCTGTGGCTGGGAATCTGGCTTGAATGACTGGCCCATGGAAGAGCCAGGACTCCTGGAAGAAATAGAGAATGATGCATTCACCATGTACAAAGGATTACTAAGGGCTGTTACAGAACTGGCAGGTATCTATCCATGAAACTATGCCTTCATAAGGCTTTTCCTTAATATTTAGGAAATCTGTGTGTTTCTCTATACATGCACATATAGATACATATTTTATGTATCTTCTTTCATAAATGCTCCCAATTTTTAATGACTTCAACTACATCTTCAGGTTAAAGTTTGATTTGCTTTGCTGTCTTCCAAGTGGCTAAAACTACAAAATAACTATCCTTTGGTTGTTTGGGGGTATGGGTAAACCTATTGATAGGACAATTGTTTTGCTCCTACAAAATGACAGTTGTTAACATCTATTCCATAAGCAGTTCAAGAAAGCATGAGTGATATTCTCAGCTTGCATTGCAAGGTGCAATATTTTAAATAATAACTGAATGTGGTATTAGTAACTCGCTTGGAATTTCCTGTTTTGTTATGGTGTGTTCATCTCCATCATGAGTCTATTAGTCTAAGTCTATGATAAAGCAATCTATGTTTATAATTTGGAGAAAAATCTTTACACACTTTTAATGGCAACCTAAAATGGCTTAGTGATAAATCTAATTGTGTACTTTCACATGAATTATAATTTTAAATGAATTTTGAAAGCTTATTTAAAATACGATTTTGGGTTTGAATATACTTGGAATTGGATGTCATGTAGAATAAACTTAACTTTAGATCATCAGGAGGCATCAGGAAGTGTAGATCACTTTTCTGACATGTCGATTTTCACATTCTGCCCCTCAAAATGGAAAGTCACTTGAAAATTAACTGCTGAAATAATCATGGACCCAAAATGAGAAGATAAGTTATCATTTCTTCTGTTATAGTTTTAGATTGAAAGATATGGACAATAATAAGGTGGGATCAGTAATGGGAAGAGGTTTGAGATGAAAATGCAAAGCTTCAGGAGTCCAGGTGAATTGCAATATCGTCAAATGAGGGTGGTGACTCATGCCTACATTCCCAGCACTCAGGAAATAGTGATAGGAGCATCGTGACTTTGAGACAAGCCTGTGCTATAAAGTGAGCTCCAGACCGACATAGGCTACTCAGCAAGATCCTGTCTTCAAGCCAAAAGCCATAACATGAAAAGGAGAAGGAAGCAAAAAAGAAGAGCAGAAGAAAGAGAAGGGAGGGGGGTAACTCTGGTGTCTCTATCCAGGAGAAATCTCTGGCTACCATAGGAATTAGGGGCTGACCCCCGGCCCACTGGTCCAGCCCTGACTTGTGCAACTTAGTGCCAACCGGTCTAGCACACCCACTCACCTCAACCTGTGGTCAGGGATGTAGCAAGTGTGGGTCTCCTCATACACTTTCACAACCTGGTGCCTGCACAACCTGATGCTTTCTAAAACAAATCTGCCATCAAGCACATGGAATACAACGAAAGGGGCTTCAGTTAAGTCCAAGTAGAAGATGGGTTTGAATGACCCTTCCAGAAACACAAAATAAAGGAATCCCACCATAAAATCTTAGCTCTCAGCCACTTTGAAATACTATTTAGGATAAAAAGTCACAGTGTGACTAGAGGCCACCTGCAGATTTCCCATTGTACTAATGAAATAACCTTAACTTTGTGGGTATCTCAGAAGATGGCTGGGGGCTGGGGTTTGAGGGAACCTTCAACTCAAGTGACTTATGGGCTTGCATTGCAGTCCACCATAGGAGCCACCCAAGGGCCTTGTCTGCTTCTCCCCTTTCCTGATCTCTCATGGCAAGCACCCCCTTACCAGCTTTGATTCTACCACCAAAGTAATGTTCCAGGCAGCAAAGAGAAACTCAAGTCTAGACCAAAATGATCCACTGGTGCTCAAGAAGTCTTCATCCTGCTCTCTGTCATGGGTCCCCTCATCTCATCACTTCACATCCTAGAATTCATTTCTCCCCAGAATGATTGTCAGCCCTTCGCTATCCATAGAAAGCTCTTGTCTTCAGAGGAGTGGCCATCCACTACAGTGTCAGCAGTGATCACACAAAGTTTGACACTTACTCAGTGCTCAGATTCACCACCGCGCTTCTCAGTAACCGTGATGGAAGTCCATTCATCCAGGATGTGTCAAGCTCTAAAGGCTGTCAGTTTCCCTTTATTAATGAATGAGTCAAAAACAGTTCCAGTGCTTTGCCCTCCCTCCACTGAAGTCTGGAGGCTCCTTACAAACACCCTCTTCTTCAAACAGTCCTTTTAAGGAGGCAGAGCAGTGGCCTGGGTGACTTCTCACTGTCTGGTAGGAATGGTAATTCCATTCCCAGAAAAGAAAGCCCCATTGTGTGAATGACAGTGTCTTATAGACATGAACAACAGCAGTGTGGGACAGCTCTGATCCAGAGAGAATTTGTTATTTTTATTATATGTAGGTATATGTGGTGGATGTGAATGTGCCTGTAAGCGTGCATGGCAGAGGCTGGAGGTAGATCCTGCTCTATCATGTTCTGCTTTATTCCCTTGAGACAGGATCTCTCACAGAACCTTAACTAGGCTGGAAGCCAGCAACCCCCAGCAATCCTGCCTTTGTGTGAGTATACATACATACACACACACACACACACACACACACACACACACACACACACGTGTGCGCCCGCGCGGCAGGGGTTACAGGTACCTGTGACCACACCGAGCTTTTTACATGAATTCTGTGAATTTGAACTCAGGTCCTTATCTTTGCCCAGCAGGTGTTATTGACTGTGCCATCTCTCCAGCCCTCAGAGTGAATTCGAAGTCCCATTTGGAATGCCCTGTAAGCCTTCAACTATTTCCTTCAGAGAAAAAAAATCTATTGCCATTGTGTGAAGCTCTCATTTTTCCTGGATCTTTCAGTGTTACCAGTTGCTCACTGTGAGCCTCTGTCTGTACAAAGGGCATTGCCCAAGCATGAAGGTTACAGGTGAGAGTGGGCCAGCTTCCAGGTCTCTTGCGTCATCCAATCCATCTTCTCTCTTCCCAGAAGTTGAGGGCCATCCCTCAACCTCAACCTAGGGAAATGGATTATCTACATGCAGCTCGGAGCTGTGTCAACAAGTTCATGCGTAGTAAAGGAGCCTCTCATACCAGCTCCCTAGGAGAAGTGCATGGTTTAATTTTACACTCTTTTTCTTTTACTGTTTGCCTCAGCAATAATTACACATCACATTTATTTACCTCTGGCTTTTAAATCTTTTTGTTTGATTATGTTATGTACTATGCTCTGGATTTGTTTTATTTTTCTGAGTTAGAGTTTTGTTAGCCTAGGCTGGCCTGGTACTCATTATGTGTAGCTCAGGCTAGCCTTAAAGTCACAATGACCTTCTTGGCTTAGCCTCCCAAATACTGATGTTAAAGTGTGTGTCACCATGCTTACCTGAGACTTTTTAACTCTTTTTTAAAACAATATAGTCCTTGATAATTTCATAGATAAATAAAATATTTTTAGATCATATCCATGTTCCTTCCCTCCAGTTCCTCCAGGAACTCTGCTGATACTCTCGTCCCAACTTTCTGTCATATATATATATATATATATATATATATATATATATGTCATGGTGAGATATATATATGTGTGTGTGTGTATATATGCACTAAGTCCAATCTGTGTGTGGATGTATGACCATCTGCTGGACCATGGCCACTCTACTATGGGAAGATTTTAGGACTGGATTGTCTTTTCATGACTATTTCCTGAACCTTTGTCACTAGAAGGTATCCTTCTAGTGACAAAGCCACTGATCACCTACTCACCATTTCCTGGCCCACAGCCCAGTAATGGGCCCCTTTCCTTCATTACTTTTCAGAACCCGACTTATATTTTCCTTTTAAATAGCTACAAGTACCCACACAAATCAGCATTTGTTTTAACTTATAAACATCTTCATAAGGGTATATCATATTCTCATTCCCTCACAAACCCAAATTCAGTGGTCCTATTTAGACATTAAAAACTCGGGAAATGGGGCTGCAGAGATGGCCTAGCAGTTAAGAGCACCAGATGCTCTCGCAGAGGATTACAGCTGGGTTCCCAGCATCCGCATGTCTACTCACAAGGCTGTTACTCCAATTGCAGTGGATTTGACACCTTCTTCTGACCTCCGTGGACACTTGTATACACACAGTGTATACATGCAAGTAAACATTTATATACATAAAATAAATAAATCTTTTTTGAAAGGGGGAGGGGGAACAGGGCCTGGTGGCACACGCCTTAATCTCAGCACTCAGGAGGCAAAATCAGACAGATCTCTGTGAGATAGACAGCCTGATCTACATATTAAATTCCAGACAAGATACAGCTATAGAATGAGACCCTGCCAGAGAGAGAGAGAGAGAGAGAGAGAGAGAGAGAGAGAGAGAGAGAGAGAAACAGGAGGGAACTAGTAATCTTCCTACTGGGTATGCAGTAATGTACCAGAAAAGCTATTTTTTCAGATATCGCCTGAGTTCTTTCTAGATAGTGGTAAGGAAAAGCCCTAGACTTAACTATATTTCAGTTTTAAATTAAGAATCTCTGATCAAGAAATAATACACAGTTTGTATATCTACTTTCCCTAATGTATTGATCATTCTTTGAAATAAGTCTCAGAATAAAGGATTCCAAATTAAATAAGAACAAAGAAATATTCTCCAGAACTGCCTTACTTCCCACTCTGCGCAGCAGGACTCGGCCGTCAGACCTGGACAGTTCCCTGATGATGCGCTTTTCCTCCACTGCTGTGCTGCTCTAAACATCCACCTGGGCCGACCCCCTCCCCTCTTGGCATCTAAAACAGGAACAGTGATAGAGAGAGCACTTTGTTTCTGAACCAGAAAAGGAGGCTGGGGCAGAATAAAAAGGTGCCCCAGAAGAAATGAAAAATTATGGTGAAGAATAAATACAACAAAATATTTAAAAATCCAACATAATACATTCAAATAAAAAAAATGTAAAACTACATCTTTTAGCCAGTTGGATGAAATTTATTGTCATGGAAGAAACGCAGCTCTGAAATGAGGGGCAGGTCCAGCCTCCACTGGGCTAGAACGAAGGCCTGTTACTCCCACAACTGAAGCTACAAGTTTTGTAGCAGTATCACCAAGAAAGGTACTTCCTAACTCTGGCCATATGGAGATGGCCCCTGCAGATATTTTAATGAACACCAACACCCTACACCACCTCAGGTCTCATCACAGACATATCATATCAGTCTCTCTGGGGCAGAGAACTGATGTTTGTATTATGTGTTATTTAAAAGCTTCCCAAGGTGCTCTGATGTTGAGGGTAAGATGCTGTGGACACATGAGTCTCGAACTGTGGCTTCTTCCTCAATAGCATGTGCACATCTAGGAAACAAAGGGCTCTTCACTCACCTATGAAAAGAATGATGGAGACACAAAGCCCAAGAAGCGAGTGGGTCTCATGGTTTGTGTTTCCTTGATGAAGAACGTGAAGTTATATGATGCTGGTTCTTAAATCACTCTATAAAAGTAAGGTTTTGACATGGTATCCCATGTACTGACCTTTACAGAATCCTTTGGAATCCATCCAGTCTTAGTCTTTTTTTGTGTGTGTAGTTGTTTTTCTATAATGCTTTTATTGATGTTTTGTGTATTTCAGACATCATTTCTCAGTTCAGTTTAGACATATCCCCCTTTCATGATCATGCATTCTGCCACAACTGTCCTGCATCTTTCTCTCAGTCTTTTTTATGTTTAGGAATTCACATTTTCCTCATTTAATTTTATATTACTCTAAAATATGAATACATACTTTCCACCCATATACAGTAATTACACAGTCTGAAAGTAAGTGGTGGGTCGATTCTAGAGCCCGTTAAGAGATTTACATTATAACAACATAGTTGCTTTCAGATAAACAGAAATATAACAATAATGTTGTTCAGCTTGCCTTTCATCTGGGGATTTGGTGTTAGCATCCACAAATGAGGGAAACAATTCACCCTTTGTTTTTCTGGGACTGAGTTACTTCACTTAGCATAATGGCTTCCAGCTCCATCCATTTATTTGCAAAGTTCATGATGTCAATGATCTCAACATGAAACCTGAAACAGTGAAGATGATAGAAGAAAAGGTTGGCAACAACCTACAACACATAGGCATAGGAAAAGACTTTCTAAATCAGATAGCAGCTGCACAGGAAATAAGGTCAACAGTGGATAAATGGGACCTCACCAAACTCAAAAGCTTCTGTACAGCAAAAGAAGCAATCAAGGAAGTGAAGACAAAACCCACAGAGTGGGAGGAAACCTTCACCACTGATACATCTGACAGAGCACTAACATACAATATATAGACTACTCAAAAAACAAAGAAGTAGAAAACAAATGACCTATTCAAAAGATGAAGTAAAGAGCTGAACAGAGACTTCACCAGTGAGGAATTAAAGATGGTTCACAAACATCTTAAAAAGTAAAAAAAAAAAAAAAGTGTTCACCATCATTAATAATTAAGGAAATGCAAATTAAAACCATTATAAGATATCCTTTCACTCCGATACAACTGGCTAAGATCAAGAAAACAAAAGACAGCAAATGCTAGAGAGGTTGTAGGGAAAGGGGAACAGTTACCCACTGCTGGTGGGAATGTAAACTTGTACAACCATTATGGAAAGCAGTGTGGAGAACCTTTAAAAGACTCAAAATGAACCTACCACCTGACCCAGCCATACCACTCCTGGGTATATACCCACAAGACTTATCCTACCACAAAGATACACGAGCATCTATGTTTATCGCAGCAATCTTCACAATAGCAAAGAGCTGGAACAAACCCAAATGCCCCTCAACTGAAGAGTGGATGACAAAAATGTGGTACATCTACAGAATGGACTACAGTCTTAGTCTTAACACAGTCTTAGCTCTTCATTTATGTAGGGTTTCAGGGACTTGTGTGGGGAATTGCTGATAGTTTTAGTTGTCCACTTACCATACCTGGGAAGTGGGAACCACAATAGGGGAATTTCCTCTATTAGTTTGGCCTATGGTCATATCTGTGAGGCATCTTCTTGATTGCTGAGTGATGAGGGTACCCACTGTGGGAGTTGCAACCCCTGGGCAGGTGGACTTGGGTAGTATAAGAAAGCAGCCCTGTGCACAAACCAGAAGAGCATGCCAGTGAGCAGCATTCCTCCATGGTCTGTGCTTCAGTTTCTCCCTGCAGGTTCCTTCCCTGAGTTTCCACCTATCTTCCCTTGAGGAGTAACTGTGATCAGGATCTGTAAGCCAAATAAACTCTTTTTTCCTCAAGTTTCTTTTGGTCACAGTGTTTAGCCCTGCAATAGAAAGTGAACTGAGACAGAAATTGGGAGTGGGGTATTGTAATAGAGCAGACTGTGTCATTTTGGGAAGGATTGTGGAAGCATTTGGAGCTCTGGACTGGAAAAGCCACTGAGTAAGCAAACCTTAATGAGCTATTATGAGAACTTGGAAGGTAACCGTGAGAGCAGTGGAGGCCTGGCCTGGGAAGTGTTATAGGGAAGCAAAGACTCTATTGGTATGTTTATATAATATTTTGGATTAAAAATGGGTGGAATTAAAAGCCCTGCATTACTTTGAAAACTGATTTTATATATATATATATATATATATTATATAATTACAGAGTCTAGTTTGCATACCTATGTCCTTCAGTATGGGTCCATCCACTAAAGCTATGATTAACCTACCAAGAGTCATGTCCTTGAAAGAGACTGTCTCTTCTCCTCCCAGCAGGCTATCTGTTACCAATAGTTTCTTCTCTTTATTTCTTCTTTTAAATCACAGGTTATTGCTGCAAATTTCATTAAACGTTGATTCAGTTAAAAATTTACTTCATGACTTGCAATAAACTCTATGAAAAAAAAGATAAAAAGAAAAAAAAAAAAAAATCCACAAAAAAAAAAAAAAAAAAAAACAAAGCATGCCAAATGTGCAGCTGTCAATCTGCTAACCATTAGGATATTAAAGAATTCAGTAACGTATTCAAGATCTCACCTTAGGCTTAAGGAACTTTAATGCTTTAAAAAATTCTGCCTTGTCACTCATCTGAGCAACTGGCAATCAGAACTTTATGTAAAGGTAACCAAGTGAGGAAGAATGCCAGAACATCTTTACTGTACTCTTATCCAACAGAATCAAGAGAAATTAAACACACAAATGCAGAAGTGCCAAGTCTCATGAATGTAGTTTATACAGTTAAAAAAATTCTCAAAGCAAATGTATATGAAACACCTTTGAACTTTGTACCCGGTTTGTGCAGAAAAATGTGCTTCTGGGTTTCTTTGTAAAAGTGCTTAATAACTAGAATTTAGTTTAAAATCAAATTTGGGTTCATAAAACAAAAAAACTATTACCAACCAGAGGACTGATTCAGATAAGGCAATAAAATGGATTTTAATCAAGTTTTATAAAAGAATTCACATATGTAGAGTTCCTTTTTTATGTAAAATCCACTGTTAGGATTGTAAAAAATAATTTAAGGGTCTCAAAATTAGGTGTCTTTTGTACTTAATGTGTAGCTTTTGCTCAAGAAGTCTGTATTCATGCCAATCACCTTGTAAGTTTATTAGTTTACAAAAAATTGCATCACCCCGTTAATAAAATGGAAAGATTAAATGACTTAGTATTTTAAATAACTTCAAGCTCTATACTGTGGCTCGTCTTCATAAGAACTGTTGAACCCACAAGAAGCAGATTTAGTGGAGCAAGACTGCTGCCCAGCGAGATCCCCGCTCCTGAGCCTTCTGCTGCACTACTCTGCTTTGCCTACATACAACCCAATAAGAGCGATCTTCAGAAACCATTCAAACCTTCACACATCCATTAAAAGAAAGTGTAACAATTTAATGAATAGTGTTTTTGTTATAATTTTGGCAATAAATGTTTTCAGACCTGAAAGGCTATAGTTTGTGGTTTAGAAAACCTAAAATTTCTAAGCCAGTATTGACCATTGATTAAATTTTTTTTTGGTCTTTTTGAGACGGGGTCTCCCTGTAGCCTCAGCTGTCCTGGAACTTGCTCTGTAGACCAGGCTGGCCTTGAGCTCACAAAGATCCACCTGCCTCTGCCTCCCAAGTGCTAGGATTAAAGGCTTGCAAAATTTTGCAAATCTTCATATCCCATAGACTCAATATAGGAAGGTTACTGTAAAATCACAACTGCAGTAAACTGATGCTGACTTCCCTGCTGGTGGCGCATGTCTTTAATCCTAGCACTTGGGAGGCAGAGGCAAGCGGATCTTTGTGAGTTCAAGGCCAGCCAGGTCTACAGAGTGAGTTCCAGGACAGCTGGGACTAGAGGGAGACCCTGTCTCAAAAAGACCAAAAAAAAAAAAAAGACTTCACTTTCAAGAAGAGGTGGTTAAGAGTGGCCAGTGTGTGTATTTATCAGGAAAAATACAGTAAGACCCCACTGCTCAGTCTGAATCCTAAAGTGAACAAAATGAAAAGATGTAATTATACTGGGTCTATTAGCTAACTCTTAGCTAATTAGCTCCGGTACTGCTGTTATAGGGGCACTCAAAGCTTATGTCTGTGTGCTGGATAGCTTTAGTGTCAACTTGACACACCTGGGTTGAGGGAGCCTCAATTGGGGAATTGGCTCCATTGGATTGGCCTGTGGCCACATCTGTGGAGTATTGTCTTGATGGTCGAGCAGTGTGGGAGGGCCCAGCCCACAATGAGTGGTGCCACCCTGGGCAGGTTGTTGTGTACTGTATAAGAAGGCAGGCTGGGCATGAGCCAGGGGAGCAAGCCAGTGAACAGCATTCCTCCATGGCCTGTGCTTCAGCTCCTGCCTCCAGGTTCCTGCCCTGAGTTCCTGCCTTGGGCTCCCTAAGTGATGAACTGTGACCCAGGAGATGTAAGCTGAATAAACCCTTTCCTCCCCAAGTTGGTGTCGGTCAGAGTGTTTTGTCACAGCAATGGAAGACAAACTAGGACAGAAATTGGTACCAGACGAGTGGGGTATTGCTGTGACAGACCTGACCTTGGTGTTTTGGGGAAGGATTGTGGAGGCGTTTGGAACTTTGGGCTGGGAAGATCATTGAATGCCTAAAGATTGTTGCTGTGGAGCTTGGAGCAGTTTTGCTGAAGGAGTTGTAGAAGATGGAGGCCTGGCTTGTGAAGTTTCTAGTTTCAAAGGAGAGCAGAGATCATCAGGACTGTGTAATCTGTGGGTTCTGGTCAGCTGGGGCTGTGGAGAATCAGCTGTAAGTAACAAGAGACCAGAACCTGAAGTGAAACTTTTGTGGTACTGGGGCAATTGATGCTGGTTAGCTGGGGCTGAAAAATCAGCTGTAAGTAACAAGAGACCAGCATCACTGAGGTGAAATCTTCTGGGGAGAATATCTTCAAGGTCAGCACACAGAAGCTGTGACCCAGAAAGGGCCTGAGCCTCCATCTCGAGCCAGAAGCCGGACTTGGTAACGTGTAAGAGTCTCCTATATGGTTCCGGTGTTGAAATTTGAGGGGGTCACAGAGAGCAGCCGAGGCTTGGCACTGTGAGAGGTCAGGAAAGACCATTGGTGGAAGTGCACCTCGGTTGCTGTGAAGACCCCAGGATTGCAGGGGTCATGGAGAGAAGCTGAGGCTTTGCACCAGGAGAGGTCAGAAGAGACCATTGGTGAAGGTGCTGCCTCAGTTTCAGTAGCGACCCCAGCTTTTTGGAGATGCCGGTACCCTGGGACGACCACCAAGAGCAGCGGTAGGTGTAGAATGGAGTCGGCCTGGGCCTGCGAGATGAGTGTGCCACGGACGGCAGAGTCGGAGAGGGGGAGCTGCCGAAACCCTTTGGAGCCCAGAAGATCGTGAGTGAATCCCAGGTGTCCAGCCTTGAGCTACTTTGCTGGACTTAGGTTTTGTTTGAGTGTGCCTGATTCTTCCCTTTGAAATAAGACAGTACTTGTTTTGGATTTTACAGCAGCCCACAGTTAAGAGACTTTTAACAGACTGTGAACTTTTAAGCATTTGGACATTTTAAGGACTTTGGGGCTTTTAAGGTTGTACTGTCTTAGGTTGTGATTAATGTTAACATCATACTTTGGGGATAAGAACTGGAAAGGTGGTGGTTTAATAGTGATGTGTTTTGTGTGTCAAGTTGACAAGGGGTCAATTGTGCTGGATAGCTTTAGTGTCAACTTGACACACCTGGGTTGAGGGAGCCTCAACTGGGGAATTGGCTCCATTGGATTGGCCTGTGGCCACATCTGTGGAGTATTGTCTTGATGGTCAAGCAGTGTGGGAGGGCCCAGCCCATAATTAGTAGTGCCACTCTGGGCAGGTTGTTGTGTATGGTATGAAAGGGCAGGCTGAGCATGAGCCAGGGGAGCAAGCCAGTGAACAGCGTTCCTCCATGGCCTGTGCTTCAGCTCCTGCCTCCAGGTTCCTGCCCTGAGTTCCTGTCTTGGGCTCCCTAAGTGATGAACTGTGACCCAGGAGATGTAAGCTGAATAAACCCTTTCCTCCCCAAGTTGGTGTTGGTCAGAGTGTTTTGTCACAGCAATGGAAGATAAACTAGAACAGTCTGCATGTTGGAACGAGTTTCTTTAAAGTAACATTGGTCCAGATACACATCAATATATTTAACCATCTTCCTTTGGAGGAGTATACCATCCATTTTGTTTTTTCATGTATCTGCACAATGGAATTATAGGACTGTTGAGCTCATGCTATGTTATATTGATTCTCATTTGCTCCAAACTGCACTCTGGCTTTTCCTTTCACTAAGGTTGCATTTATTTGCATGATGACCAATTCTATCAAGGAGGCACTGATACAGCCCTGTTCTGTGAGAAGTTCCATACATAATGCTCCTCCACCCAACACTACCCTCCAGAGAGAACAAGGAACATCACTCGAACAAATGGAGGATCAAATGGAAAATTATCCATAAAAGACTTTGAGTCTTCCTAATTTTCTCCAATATGGCCAAGTTTTCTTTTTCAATCCCTTTGTCCTCTGATTTTCTCCCATTAATAGGCGCCTCCTCCTTCATCTCGTAGTGATCCAAGTCTTCTAGATTTTCAGCCATTTCTTCCTCCTCTTCCTCCTCTGAAATCACTTCTTCAGTCATCCCATTCTGACCCGTGGGCAGTGGCTGATCTAGCATCTCAACATCCAGGTGTTTAGGAAGGTTATATAATCTGCAGAGTTCACATATCAACCACTTCAATTGCTGATGAAGCGAATTGTTGTTCTTAGTATCTTCCAGGCATTCCAGAACAGATGTCAAATTTGGGTCATCAGAGTCCACAAACTATATTGATGAAGAAGATGGGTAAGATTCTGTGATGTTGCAGTGGAGGGTGAGCTGTGGCAGTGGCGATTGTGGGCTGTGGGGTTGCACCGGGGGCAGCGGCAGCAGGAACTGGCAGTGTAGCTTGTCCAGCTTCCAGCTGACGATGCGGAATCGCTTGTGGTCCTTGAAGATACCAACAGTTTCTGAGGTAGGATTGGGGTTTCTTACCTACTTCCTCACATTTATGCTAGATTTTTGTCTAGTTTGTGGGTTTGAACTTGCATGGGACTTGGTATGCTGTCACTATTGCTGTGAGTTCATAAGAGTAACTGACCAGCTGTCTGGAAAACTGTTTCCTTGTGGTCATCCACCACCTCTGGCTCTTACAATATTCCCAACCTCTCTTCTGCAATAAGCCCTGAACTTTGGGAGGTAGAGGTTTGATATAGGCTGTGGTGTCACCTGAAGAGGGACGGGGGGGGGGGGGGGGAGGCTCGAACCAGCCGGCCTCCTTGGTGGATGGGGCTGAACGGGATGATGACTGTCGATGGCCCGCAAGAGAACACACCAGACCCAGAGCTTGTCAAGCAAGTGCTCACTTTATTGCATCAGGCAGCGGCTTACATATGCTTGATGGGAGGGGTGGAGAAAGGAAGGCGGGAGAGAAGACACGTAGAGTGAGGGGATAGCTTTGGGCCAATAGTAACTCACCACATCAGTTGTAGGCGTTTTCAGGTCGGGCTATGCTGAGTCATTCCTATGCGGAAGTGACCAGCCAGAGACAGGTCACTAAACTCTAGTCAAGCTCAGGGGGGTACAGTAGGCGCATCGCTAGGGCCCACAGGCCCAACAATAGGGTTGCTATTCTGGAATAAGCACCATGCAGCCTCTTTTTCTCCACACGCTGGACAGTTGTGGGTCTCTGTTGCACAAGGAAACTCCTTCTGGTGAGAGTTGACAGATGCGTTAATTTATGAATATAACAATAGGTTATTAGGAGTAAGTTTAGGAGATCTCCTGAGACCCACTCAGGCAAGTGCAGGTAGGTGGACAGCAGCTGAGTGCTTCAGCAAGGCTAATTGTTAATTGATTTCATCTAGTTAATCCGTTAATCCAGTTGTCTTTAGCTTGGTTGGCTTTTGTGGCTGTGGGGGCAGAGTTATCCTCCCAGCCGGTATTAAAGGCAGGGTCCTGTGGGTCTCCTGAGATCTGAGATCTCCTGAGACCAGCTCAGGCAAGCACAGGTGCTGGGGCAAAAAGTGCCTGTCCACAGTAGGTCATCTCCACCCCCCCAGCCAACTGAAATTACGAAGGCATCTGAAGGAGGCAAGCAAAGGAAGCCTTCAACACAGTGAAAAGGCATTTAATACTCATGTTGGAATACAGGCAAGGAGAAGCTCACATGCCAGGAACATGAAGAAGAGACAACACAGGAAAGGGGCAGGATAATCCCTCATCAAGCTCTACCAACCCTAAGGAAGATTCCTACAGTGGGATCTCCATGGGGATGGCCCAGGAAACAGATATCAGAAACACAATTGGGAACATATTTAAAGAACTACAAGATTATAAAGAACAAATCAAAGAACTAAGGAAAGAAAATGAAGAACTCAAGAAGGACCTAGAGAGAGAGAATGACAAACTCCTGAAGGAATTGAAACACTGAAAAGATCCCATACCGAAAAAGATAAGGAAACCAACCAGCAAAGCAAAGAGCTACAGGAAGAGATTGAGAAGCTCCAAAAAGAAGTAGAAATACAAAATAAATCAGAAGAGGAAATGAAAAAGGAAATCAAACACTCATCCAAACAAGAGGAAAAGAGTGGGAAAAGCCACAGAAGCAGAGTGGAGGAAGCAGAACAAAGAATATCAGACCTGGAAGATAACACAGAACAACTAAAAACCTCAAGGAAAGATTATGAAAAATTTAAAAATACACAAAAGTGGAACAACCAGAAACTGTGAGACACTATCAAAAGATCAAACCTCCGCATCATAGGAGTAGAGGAAAGAGAAGAATCCCAAGAGAATGGTATTGATCAGATCTTCAACAGAATAATAGATGAAAACTTCCACAAACTAAAAAAAAGACAAACCAATACAAATACAAGAAGCACATAGAACTCCAGACAAGATCAGAAAAGAAATTCTCCACACCACATCATAGTTAAAATGCTAGACACCCAAAACAAAGACAAAATCCTTAAAGCCACAAGAGAAAAACAACAAGTGACCTATAAGGGGAAACCTATCAGAATTACAACTGACTTCTCAATGCCATAACTATGAAGCAAGAAGAACCTGGAGCAAGCATTCCCAGTATTAAAGGGTGACAATAGATGCCAACACAGGTGACTATACCCAGTAAAAATGTCGATCGTACTTTGAAGGAGAGAGACACAGAGAAACACCTTCCATGACTTTAAACACGTTGAAAGAATACATGTTCGGAAGACCAACCCTTCAAAGAATACTGGAAGCAATTCAACGAACAGAAGAATTACTAGAACAGAAGAAAGCACCCCAGGCACCTAGAAGGAAGAAATCAATAAAAGCTATAACTGCAGAAGTAGACCAAGGTAGAAACCTAAACCCAAACTGCAAATGGATAAAGACCAATCAGTCATAACATTAAATCTTAATGGACTAAATTCCCCAATCAAAATACAATAGACTGGGAGAATTTGGTCATCTCAATAGAAACAGAAATCCTTTGATATGATGTCTACAAGAAACACATCTTACCTTCAGGGACAGACACCATCTTAAAGTGATGAACAAGAAGACAAAACCTATTCCAAGCAATGGTACAAAAGGAAAGCAGGTGTTGCTATTTTCATATCAGCCAAAATACACTTCAAAACAGTTAGGTAATACGAGCAGACCTATATTTTAATCAGACGGAGCGACAAAGAAGTGGTCCACTACATCCTTATCAATCGGAACCATATTCATCCAAGAAGCTTTCCCACCATCATGAATTAGCCTCCAAACTCTGGTGCATCCAAACTTTATAAAGACAAAACTCTAGGACCACAAGTCACACCACTCAACCCAAGCTTTACACTGATATTTGGGGACTTCAATACCCCCACCTGAGTCCTTTGGACAGATAAAAAGGACAAAGGATAAACAAAGAAACATATGAACTAAATGATACAATACAAAAAATGGACCTCACAGACCCTCTACCAAAATCTATTCACCCTTAAACAGGGATACACTTTCTATTTGGCACCCCCATGGAACATTCTCCAAAATCGACAAATACTGGGGACACAGAAGAAACCTCACAACATACAAAAAGATTGCAATAATTTCATGCATTCTATAAGACCACAGTGCAAATAAAACTCAACACCAACACTAGGATAAGCCCTAAAACCTAAAAAAACACATGGAGACAAAAATTTACATCTTTGAACAAATTAATGGGTCAAGGATAGAGATAAAAGACAATAAACAGCATTCCTTGGAAAAAGAACTGACATATACAACCAACAAAACACATGAGCTACCTAAAAGCCAGCAGTCCTATGAGGGACTTTTATAGCCCTGGGTGCCTACATTAGATAAAAAACAGAAAGAGCGCAAGTGATGGATCTAAACCACTACTGCTAAATCACTTGAGAGGCAACAACAGATTTGAAACCCTAAACGCACAGACAGGAAGAAAGACATATCACAAAAATCAGAGCAGACATTAATGGATTTTGTTGCGTTCATAAAATAGACAACCAAAGAAACAATACAAAAAAAAATCAATGAATTATGCAAAAGTGTTCTTTGGAAGAATAAACAAGATAGGACCAGACCCTGTAGCCCAGTTTAACCAAAAGAAAGAAGGAACCAACTCCAAATCAACTCCCAATCGTGATGGAATAGGGAAAATGTCACAACAAGACCAAGGAACAGATCCAGACAATCATATGGGTAAGCTTCAAAAACCTATATTTACTAAGTTTAAAACCCTAGAAGAAATGGATGATGAATATTCTGAAATTCTGGGAATAACCAAAGGTTGACCCAAGCTAGAGATCGGCGCTTTTTCACAACTGATCCATAATATATGAAGGAAATCGAGGATTGTAGTTAGACACCTCCGAACTTGAAAAAGATGCCCAGGCCCAGAAGGTTTCCTGGCAGAATTCTAAAAACATTTCAAAAGGACCTTTACAACCATTATTACTGAAAACTGTTTAGAAGGATTACAATCAGAGGGAATGCTCCCAAATCTCTTCTATGAACAGCCAGCATCACCATTACCAAAACCAGGCACACAGATACAACTAAAAAGGAGACTTATAGACCCGTCTCCCTAATGAAACACCACGGATGCCAAAATTCTGAACAGGATACTGGCAATCGCATACAGACCAATCAAGAAGATCATCATCATGACCAAGTTGGATTCATACCAGAGATGCAGGGATGTTCAAAACATGAAAACTCAAGTTCTGTACATCAAAAAGAAACAATCCAAGGAATTTGCAGAGAAATCCCACAGAGTGGGATGGAAACCTTCCACCACAGAAACATCTGACAAAGCATTGATTTCCAGAATATATAAACTACTCAAAAAACAAAGAAGAAAGAAAACAAATGACCCACTCAATAGATGGAGCAAAGAACTGAACAGAGACTTCACAAGTGAGGAATTAGAGATGGCTGAGAAACACCTTAAGAAGTGTTCAACATCACTAATCATTAAGGAAATGCAAATCAAAACCACTTTAAGATATCATCTTACTCCAATAAGACTGGCTAGGATCAAGAAAACAAACGATACCAAGTGCTGGAGAGGTTGTGGGGAAAGGGGAACACTCATCCACTGCTGGTGGGAATGTAAACTCGTACAGCCACTATAGAAAGCAGTGTGGAGAACCCTTGGAAGACTTGGAATGAACTTGCCACCCGACCTAGCCATACCACTCCTGGGCATGTACCCTCAAGACTCACCCCACCACAGAGATACATACACGGCCATGTTTATTTCAGCTCTCTTCACAATAGGGAGGAGCTGGAACCAACCCAAACACCCCTCAACTGATGAGTGGATAGAGAAAATGTGGTACTTCTACACGATGGAGTTCTATGCAGCAGTAAAGAAAGACGACATCATGAGCTTTGCAGGAAAATGGCTGGAACTAGAGGACATGCTGAATGAAGTAACACAGTCCCAGAAAAACAAACGACGAATGGTATCCCTCATCTGTCAATGCTAGTGCCAATTACATAGTTGTAAGTATTTCTTGTGTATGCCCCCCTGAGCTTTTGTCCAAAGCAGTTGGGAGTGATGCATATTAGAAACAACAACAAAAACAACAACAGAAAGGACTGCATCGAAGAACTGACTGAAACAGTGTACTTCTGCTCAAAGCAGTCAACTTCCTCATGGAGAATATTGAGAAAGACTGAGTAAGAGATGAAAAGCATGTCTGACAGAATGCATGAGCTCTGGCAGGGTGGGGGATTGGGGGGGACACGGGTCTAGATTTGTTAAAAAGAAAATAAATTTATGTTAAAAAAATGAGTTTAATGCTCTAACTATTTAGCAAAAAACTAGTCTTAGGTTATCACCTATGCCCTGTGACCTTTCTAGATTCAGGTTCCTAGGCCTGATATCAATGTCAGGTATGGGCTCCATCCAATGAAATGGACCTTAAATCCAATTAGAAAGTGGTTGGTTACTTCCGTGATATTTGTGCCACTTTTGCACCAGTGGGTAAATCTTGTCAGATCAGTTGTTGTAGTTCACAGGATTCAGGCATCATTAAGACTGATTAATTTTTTCTCTTCATGCAGCATGCAATATCACCTTCCAGCACTGTGAAAGCTAGCCACTAGGGATGAGGCTTTGAAGTCGGAACCAGCTTGATTTCTCTGTGTCTGCTCTACAGATTATATATGTAGTATCTTCAGCAATAGCACCTTACTGATGAAGTTCTGGTAAGCAACCAAGAGCAACCAAGAGGCAACAGCCAATATTGTTTGAGGATCTAAGGGACCCCTGGTCAACACCTTCAAGATGAGTCCATTCCTGGCACTGGGGTTTTATTCTGTTAGCCTGTGGTGTCTTCTAGTGTTAATGTGCCTTTGCTGTATAGTAACTCCTTTTAATCTCTTTTTATAATGTATATATATATATATATATATATATATACATATATTTTTTTTTTTTAAGAAATGTTTATAGTGGTGGGTTTCCATGTATCTTTTTCTGAAGACCTTTAGTGCTGTTTATCCTTCCTCATACTTGGTCCTGCTTTTGAATGAATAAACAGTCCATGGGGAACTCTAATTAGCAGGGTTTGAGCCCCTGCAGAGAGACCAAGAGGCCATTAGTGAAGTGCTATCGTAGTCTCAGTGAATATCCTCTGGATTGAAGGGGTCATGTGCCAAAACTGATGACTGGCACCATGAGAGGCCAGGACAAGTGATAAGTAAATGCGCAGTCTCAGCTCCAATAGAAACCCCAGCATATTCAAGTTGCTAGAACTCTGGGATGACCACCAAGGGCAGTAGCAGGTATGAAGTAAAGTCAGCCTGAGTCTCTGAAACTGGCTTTGTGTACTATGGACAGTAGAGCTAGAGAAGTAGCTATACTTTGTTATTCTTAGGTTTACTTTGTTATTCTTAGGTGTACTTTCTTATTCTTAGGTATACTTTCTTATTCTTTATATTTTTCTTATTTGTATTTTCAAAGTATCTCCCTTGATTTTAACAAATTCTAGGAGCTC
Source organism: Rhizomys pruinosus (assembly GCA_009823505.1). Taxonomy (NCBI): domain Eukaryota; kingdom Metazoa; phylum Chordata; class Mammalia; order Rodentia; family Spalacidae; genus Rhizomys; species Rhizomys pruinosus. Next base: position 304,621 of record VZQC01012828.1, read on the forward strand.
TCTATACTAAGGAAGTATTTCTCCCATGTATCATTCAAAGCCAGAGGCTTCTTATCTTTGGAGAAATAGTCAGCACTACAAGCTCCTGGTGATTCTCCTATACCAAGGGGAAGAGTATTAATTCTGACTCTTGGGGATTGATATTTTTTATTATTTCCTGTAAAATTTTCCTCTATTTGCAATAGACATGATTTTATAATTTGCTTTGATGTTTAAAGTCATTGACAATTTAAAAATCTTCATATTATTTCAGTATTGTTTTCCTTCTTGGCTAGCCAAAAGCATCAGGTAATGCTTTTAACATTCTGAGACAGTAAACATGGGACAAAGGTAATGGTTCCTCCGGCTTTGTACTAAATGCCTTACTAATCAGGGGATTGTGACTGCCTTAAAACCAAACCTGCTTCCCTTTGAAATACCTCTTTCATGTCTACCTAGAGAATGTGGGTTTTGTTTTCTTTCTTCTAATCTTCCCCTTTGGCTTATGGGTCACCTACTTTTTGTCTTGGGCTCAGACTCTGGACTGGGCCAGTGACAGTGTTCTCAGGTGATGGATGCTCATCAGAAATGGTAGGCAGATTCCTAAACCCACACATTTACTGCCACACATCTGGGAAGATCCAAGAGCACTGAAATAATTGAAATAGTCCAAGAAATCAATATCTGACAGAGGTCTCCCATGAAAGACTGAGGTGTAGATTTTGACTTGACACTTGAATTCTAGAAGGGACCAGTGAGCAGGTGGAAGAGCATTCCAGCCTGAGAGAGCTGTACATTCTGATATCCTGAGTCAGGACAATTTGAGTTTGTTCAGAGAATAGAGAGGACTCAATAGATTCTGAATGGAATGAGGTAATGGGGCACCGGACATGAAGGGCTTGAGGGGAAATAGTATTTGCCAAAGAAATCATAGGATTTGTTTAAGCAGTTAGGCTTTAACTCCCCTCTATTCTTAAGAAGATATTGAAGATTTTGAATGTAACAAATTGGGAAATTATTTGGGTTGATACATTTAAAAAACATTTATTAAAGACTAGAAAAAGGAAGCAGGTTATAGAGGTAATAATTTATTGATGTTATAAAATTTGGATTTGTTATATTGACTTGAAGCTAACCTCACAGAATTGATTTACAGATTAGAGATGGGATATGAGGGAACAAGGAGACACTGGGTCTGCAGCTCAGGCTTTGAACTCAGCAACCATTGAGTAGAATCAATAAATGGGGGTCACCTGGAAATCAGTGTGTGGACCAGGCTGGCCTTGATCTCACCTGCCTCTGCCTACTGAGGGCTGGAATTTAAAGGTGCCTGCCTCTACACAGGACAATGAAAGAAGGTTTCCTACAGACCAGGATTCAGGAGGAGCAGCCTGTGCATGTGTGTCCCATGAGCCAGGCAGGAAAGTTGTCACCCAGAGGGAAATAATTAACCATGGCAATAGCATTTGAGAAGTCAAGTAAGATTAGTGTTTAAAATTGACTATTGTGTTTGACATGAAGAATAAGTCATTGGTAGTAGAAAAATAAGACTCATTGATGTGGTGGTGATGAAAATATGACTGTGGACAATCAAAGACAAGGAAATAGAGACAAGGCAGCTCTTCTCAAGCCATTGCTCCCTCTGTTTGGTCCACTAGGTTTCTTTAAAGATGAACCTAAACCATAGTTATGAGAAACTAGTCTATCCAGAGATAAACACAGAGGGAGAAGCAGAGAATTGGAAAATATAATTGTTAATAAAGGGTATGTCTTGAAGGGATTAGTGCTTTGGGATTAATCCAGATGGTTACCCGCAGTGATAGTTAATTTTGATTGTCAATTCAATTCAATGAAGAAACACCTAAAGAGGTATAATTAATGAGGCATAACATTGGGTGTGTCTGTGAGGGTGTTTCCAGAAGGGATTAACTGAAGGAAGAAGACAGCTTCAAGTGTGGCTTCACTATCCCAAGGCCTGGTTTGAATGTGAAGGCCAAAAGGAGAAAGCCAGTTGAGCCCTGGGATTCCCTTTTTCTGTCTCCCCATCTACCAGGAGTGACCACCAGCCTTACCCTCTGCAGCCATGCCTTCCTTACCATGATGCCTTATACTCAAATCGTGGGCTGAACTGAACCTTGCATCCTTTAAATTTTTTCTTCTCAAGTATTTGGTGACAGCAATGTGATGAACAAATAAAACACTCTTGTAGAAATATAGGTAGCTTTAAGCGACCACAAACCTATAGGCTTGAAATGGCACACACTGACATTCTCTGTTTCCTTGGAAGTCTGGGCCTGGTCCTCTGTATTAATTAGCCTCTCATTGGATTGCTCTAGAGCTATGGGTTAGGTTAAAGTTCCTTCTAGAGTCTCTGCTGGGAAAGCATCCATCTCCACACTCAGATTTTTGGCAAATTCCCCTGAAGCTGTATAATAGAGGGTTTGCTTTGGCTGCTTGATCTCTGCAGAGCACTTTTATGTCTTAAAGAACACCTGTGGTCACAGAGGTCACCCCAGTTCCTTTGCTGTGTCCTATCGCTTCCAGCTGGCAGGGAGAACTTCTTTCTCTACTCTGTTAAAATGGAGTCTTTGATAAGCATGAGACTGATGCCCATCACCTTGATCATAATCTGTTGATTAGAAATGAGTCACAGGGCCCACCCAAGTTAGAGAGGGGAGGAAACAGATGCAAGCATGAACACCAAAATGCAGGAAGCCACTAGAGAAATCACAGTGCTGAGCTAGGATGAGTACATCCTGCTGAGCTAGGATGAGTACATCCTGCTGAGCTAGGATGAGTACATCCTGCTGAGCTAGGATGAGTACCTCCTGCTGAGCTAGGATGAGTACCTCCTGCTGAGCTAGGATGAGTACCTCCTGCTGAGCTAGGATGAGTACCTCCTGCTGAGCTAGGATGAGTACCTCCTGCTGAGCTAGGATGAGTACCTCCTGCTGAGCTAGGATGAATACCTCCTGCTGAGCTAGGATGAGTACCTCCTACCTCGTGCTCCCCCATGGACACCAGGAACATGAGGACTGTCACTCCTGACTTTCTGGACTGTTCTCATACCCAATCTGAGAGAACATTACCAGATGCTCACATGGGCAATGGTGTCATTTAAGGAATCCTCAGCCTCAGCTCTACTGAGTTGAAGAGGGGCTGTGGCACAAAAGGTCTGCAGAGCTACAGCTCGGTTCTCTGTTCATGGAATTCCTTGTAAAGGGAACTGAAGAAAATGTGAACATAGCTGAAGGGCACCTTAAGGTGAACAAGTTTGAATAAAAGAAGCAAGTCACAGTGTCAATATTTTACCCTCCAGAGCCAAGTGGTCCAGTTCTGATTCTGTCAAATAATAATAATAAAATAATAAAAAAATAGGTCAACCTAAACATTTATGCCTCCTTTTTCCTCATCAGAAAAATATAGGGGCCTAGAGAGGTGCCTCAGCAGTTAAAAGCATTGGTTGCTCTTGTAGAGTACCTAGGTTCTGATCCCAGAACCCACACGGGTCAACAACTCCAAAAGAACGAGCTCATTCTCTGTTAGCCTATGGTGTCAGGTTGGGGCATTACTCCACCCCAATTATAGCATAGTTCCATTTCAATAGGAAGGGTTAACTGAGATTCAGAATGGTAGGTCAGGGTAGAGGAAAGAGTAGGGGGAGGGATAACTAACACTAAAGGCCTCTTAAAAAGTCATTTTTCTTTATCATAAATAATACAAGCAGAAGGTATATTCATGGTGTTATAAGAAGCAGAAGTTGGGGCTGGAGAGATAGCCTAGCGGTTAAGAGCACCGACGCTCTTGCAGAGGACCCGGATTTGATCCCCAGCACCCACATGGCGGCTAAGATCCGTCTGGAACTCCAATTCCAGGAGAACTCCAGTTCCAGGGGAATCTGAGACCCTCTTCTGACCTCCGCGGCATTGCACGACACGGGTGCACAGACCTGCATGCAAACAATACATTCATACACATACAAAAATAAATAATAATAAAAAAAAATTAAAAAAAAAAGAAGCAGAAGTTTAGTTTGATGGACAAAGATCTTGAAGAAGCAAAAGCTCATGGGAAACCAATGTAGCAATGGAGAGGCTGCCTTAAATAGATAGAAAGTTCATTCATTAAAAGGATACCAGTCAGAGCACATTAGTCAGGTGCTGACAGATGCTGTGCAGATGGTGATGAAAAGACGAAGGAGTTCTCTTCTGCTTCCACCTGTCTCTGCCTTCAGGATTAAAGGTGTGTGCCTCCATGCCTGGCATAATGCACTTTTTTTTTTTTTTAGCATAATGCACTTCTAATTCATTGAGAGGTTGTGAACATCCCAAATTAGGTTTGTATCCCATTTATAAAGACATTGAACCTGGGTAATGTATTGATTATTTTTCTGTTGTTGTGATAAATCACCATGACCAAAAGTGACTTACGCAAGAAGTGTTTTCGGTTTACGGTTCCAGGGGGTTCGAATGCATAATGGTGGCAGAGGTGCAGTGGCAGGTGGCTGGATCAGGAAGCTGAAAGACCACATCTTAAGCAGCACGCAGAAAGCAGATAGAGCGAATTGAATTGGAAGTGAGGCCAGGCCATAAATGCCCCAAAACTCCTCCCTGGGGACATGTTTCCTCCAGCAAGGTTTTACCTCTTGAGGTTCCATAACCTCCCCCAAAATAGTCCCATGAACTGAGCACAAAGGTTTAAAATACCTGAGTTTAGGAGTGACATTTCCCATTTAAACCACCACCACAAGTAACAAGATAGAATTATGAATCAAGACTGAGAGCTTTAGGGATCTCTATTCCAGGACTCAAGTAAAAGCTTTCAAATGGGTAGAAGGAAGAGAGATAGAATGTGAGATCAAGAGACTGATTTTAGAGGACATTCTTCTGCTTCGTTCTGTTAAACTGTGAATTCCAGAGTTCTAAATGGAGGTTGACCGACAGACACCAGGAGAGAACCTATGTTTTAGTTAGTCCTGAAAATGCTGTATTGTGAATACCACCCAAGAAGATCCATTTGTTTTCAAAGGAATTCACCTTGGCACTCAAAAAAGTGTTCTACTTTGAAAGATATTTTAAACATAGCTACTACCTGGGAAATGAAAGTTTTATAGGTGATGGATACCTAGGAAGTCTAGACTTTGATGAGGGGGAAAAGTGACCTGGAATAATCCTGAAGGACTTTTAGAAAACAAGAGGGCAATATGTTCTAATTATAGCCAATTGATTAATTGACTCTGTGAACATATTCTTCTCTATTTCCTACTCTGAATCCAAGGAATTTAAATATTGATTTATATAAAATAAAATTTCATTGGTATGTGGAATATGCCCCACTCCAGATGTTTCCTTCAATTTTTGCTTATTGATGTAAACAGAATAACACACTTACTGACTTATATAATATGCAGCAGACACAAACAATAGGTTATGAGGAAGGCAAGAGAAATGAACTAATTGTAACCATTCTTAGGTATTTGGGCAAAGGAACAGACTTTGAGTTTTAGAGCTACATATTTCTTGTTTGATAAAGGGAACAATGAGCATTCATCTTTTGTGTCAAACATACCCTTAGCATCATATCTGCATGCGAATATGTGATGTGATGTAACTAGATGTAACATGACGAATTTGGCTTTCAAATCTACTCCAAAATAATTTAGAGGATCATATACACGTGATGCTGTAACATTGAGTATCACCTACAGAGGAATAAATGTTTAACCTCTGTTCTGCATCAAATAACATGACTTTTGAGTGTGGACCATCACTCTTGACAGTGGGTAGCCTTAACATGTCTTAGTTCCTCTTACATTTTTTTAAGGGAAAATGGTAAAATGACATATAGCAACTTAAAATTTCCCATGAAAATTCTGTGAAAACAGAATCAGAGAGGACATTTTGTCCAAACTATTAGAGATTAAAAATATTTAAGAAAGTCACTGGCAACTTGCTATGAAAGAAAAATGAAGTTCCTAAGTAATTGAGTTCCAAGAATATCCAGACAAAGGATACCATCCAGGTGTCACAGACTCCTGAACAAGAACCTGAGGTCTGTGCCTTGTCAGTCACCTGCCACCAGAGCTTCTTATCACCTTCCAGTAGGTGTGAAACTAACACTCAACCAGCCCAGCAACCCAGCCCCACAGCTAAAAAACAGCAGTACCAATGCAGATGCTTGAAGTATATTTTTGCCCAGGAGAAAGATCGAAAATCAGTATGCTATTTCATATTTAATTAGGATAGCCTGACAGAAAGTAACACCTGGAACTGACTATATTTAGTCTTGGATAAATCCTAATTCTCTTAATCTTTTAATTACAATTTTATTTATTTTGTGTATGTATGTATGTGTGTGTGCTATGTCATGTCGAGGTCAGAAGACAACTTGTGGGAGTTGGTCTTTTTCATTCCACCTGTGGGCCCAGGGTTGAACTCAAGTCATCAAGCTTGGGGACAAGTCCTTTTACCTTCCAGGCTATCTAGTCAACTTGAATCCTTATTTTATAGAAGAAAGATCTGTCCCAAGAACAGGTTACATGATTTACCTAAAACACCTATCAAAGTTCTAAGAAAGGTAGATTGACTTGGAGTTGAAGCTGACTGCACAGAGCTCTTGCCTAGCATTCAGTATATCCTGGGTGTCTTTCTCAGTATGGTGGTACACAGCTTTAATCCCAGAGTTCAAGAGACGTGGACAGTAAGAACAGAAATTCAAGGTCATCCTCAGCTGCAAAGAGAGTTAAAGCCCATCCTTGGCTACCTAAGCCCTGGCCAAAGAGAGAGCTAAAGAGAAAGAGAGAGGAGAGAGAAAGAGAGGAGAGAGAGGATAAAACCTAGAATTTTAATCATTTCATTTTCTTGAAGATTTTTTTTGGAGAAAAATTAATCTGCTAACTGAAATAAAAGTGGTAATGTAGTTTTCTTCTTTTTGCATTAAACTAAAAAAAGATCTTGGCAACATTTAAATTACTAATGTCATTCTTAGGAGAAATAGAATATCTAACTATAATAGAAAATGAAGCAATACATTCAAGGCAAATCCTGGTCTGGTCTTTAGGAAATTTTCCAAAATGTTCTATTGCCCTATAATCTACTGTTTGAAGCCATAGGCGAGATTGGTGAGTCAAATAGATAGCGTTAGCAATATTTTTATTACACAAATATATTTGTATAGTGACATCTAGTCTCACAAGATTCTTATGTGTTATGCAACAAGAAATCTAAATTAACTGACAAGTATCTAAAAGCTTTATGTGAGATAAAAGGCAGATTGACATAGTTACAAATGACTGCTAAACCATGGGTGATGGAGCATATCTGTCACCCAGCCCAGTACCAAGCAACCCCAAATAGGAAGATCAGAACTTCAAAGTGAAATTTTCGTCTAAAAATTAACTGCTATTTTATTCTTCTTTTACTTGGAATGAAAGTTTTTCCATCAACAAAATGAGAAATGTGGTTGTCATGAAAGCTAGTCCATACCACCCACCTTGCAGGGCACCTACCATTTCTGCTTCCTGTTTCAATACACACCTAGCAATGCTTTGAATTTCTGATGTGGTTCCAATCAATTATTGCCCTACAAAAGCCATATTTTTCTCCGGGAAAATGCAGAAATGTTTCTGGAAGCTTTGTGACGAGATGTCCTAGCCTCCCTCCATTCCTTGCTCACAAAGGCTGAAATCTGATGATTCTATTATCCTTGTAAAGACTTAGCAGTTTAGATTTAGGATTCTTTTTTTTTTTTTTATCTTTTCAAGACAGGGTCTCCCTGTAGCCCCAGCTGACCTGGAACTCACTCTGTAGACCAGGCTGGCCTTGAACTCACAAAGATCTTCCTGCCTCTGCCTCCCAAGTGGATTTAGGATTCTTTTAGAAAGCACTCTACATTAAGACTGGCCCTTAAACTTCAGGAACTGGGCTTTGAAGTTCTACTAGAGCTAAATCAGCAATCCTAAGTTCCCTAACAGTATGGATAGGCCTTTTATAGAAAAAGAGAGTCACAGAATTTCATGTCCTACAGGATTATTGCTGTGGTAGGAAGTATTACTAGTGTCCCAGGAAGAATGCACGGAGAGGAGGTTTCCTTCCCAGGTCTCCATTCGTGTTAGTTCTGCTGTAACTGTCATTGAGTGAAGTGCCAAGTGCCCCTTCCTCTGTGGAAGGAGACTATGGTGCTTCCAAAATGGTGTATTTTAGAGAGTTCCTGGTAGATTTCTGATGCAGGCTTAGCTGTGATCACTATCTTAAAGTCATATTTCCTAGCGTGCTGTGCCCTGTGCTCTCCGTACCACCCCAGAAAGGAAGTGCCACCTGTTTCCTGGTTTCCATAGGAAGTCCCACGTGCAGAAGTCAGTTTGAGTAGATGAAAAGAAAAAAATTTCCACACCGAATTCTCTGGACACTGAGTGAAGAGTCACATATTAGAGAGTATCCTAGATCACCCATAAGGTAAAGTCTACCCCCAATTCTTCCCTAAGAAAATATAAGAACAGGTCACTAAAAGGTCTACATGATTCCGTGTGTATGTGTGTACACATGTGTGTACATGTGTACGTATGTGCACACCTGGTATGTGTTTGTGCACAAACATATGTGCTTATGTGCATGTGTGTGTGTGTGTGTGTGTGTGTGTATGTGTGTGTTTTTATCAAGGGGGCTATAAATTCCCTCATACCTTGTAGGAAGCTTTCTTTTTATGCTGAATAGGGACCATGCGGCCCTGCTAAGGGGGATGGGGACACAGCACTCGCTTTGAGGACACTGGGGAGCTGACCCCTCGGCACAGAGACCAGCTAGCTACTTCCCATAACCCGGCATGGTTGATACTTTCAACTCAGGCCCTTAGCCTGGACCCATGAGACACATGTTCCACTCTTGGCCACGGCTTCTCACCTGCCCAGAGCCTGGACAGGACTGATCACCTCCCTTAAGCCAATACCCACTCACAACACCAGCTACCCAGATTCATGGTCCACAAAGGAATCTCTTTCCAACCCACTGGCCACCCGAACGAAATGCAGGCCTACCTTAGCCTGTATGCATGCAATAATTAATAAAAAATAATGGCCAGGAATTCCATGATGATGTTATTATGAAATTCAAATTTATTCCTTGCTACAGCCTGGTTTCATAAAATAAATGACGTCAGTTCCCAGGACCAATCATAAGTCTCCCAGCTCCAAGCCACTGCACACCTTGCCCCACCCAGCATCATGCACCTAGGCCATGCTGCTTGCTCCTTCTTGGGGCGGGGTCAGACCCTCAGCCATGAGGTGCCCTGAGGCATGCTACAATAGCTTAGACCATTATGAGTCTCATTAAGAATCAACCCCAGTTGGGAGGCAGACAGGTGCACTGTGAGTGTCTCATTCTTTTAGGAGAGTTAGAAGAGCATTCTTGTCTTAAAATTTTCTTTGAAGATGAGTTTTTAAATGTATATACATGTGTGTCAGGCTAAGTCAGTTCATGTTCCCCACATATGTACAGGAGCCTGCAGAAGACAGAAGAAAAGATGAATTCCCCTGCAATTCTGCAATTGGACATGCAGGTGGTTATGAGCTGCCATATGGGTGCTGGAAACTGAACCCTGGCTCTCTGCCAAAGCACTAGGTGCTCTTAAGTGCTAAACCATCTCTCCAACCCACGGAACATTTAAATATACATTTTTCTTACATTGTTTACTGTGAGTATATGTTCATGTATGCTGTACATACGATGAAATGTTTTTATTCCATGTAAAACTTGATAGCTTTTGATTTCCTTTTCTCGTGTATATATGTTCCATGAATGCATGTATGTCCATGCGGGAAGGAGTACATGTATGTTCAGATGTGCATACACAGGTAAAGGCCCAGGTTGATGTCTGGAGTCCTCCTGGACTTGTCTCCTCTTACTCACTGAGGTGGGGTCCCCCACTAAGATCACAGCTGGCTTACATGGCTAGCTTGCTCAGCGGGTCCTTTGTCTTTGCCTTCAAGTACCATAGTACAGGTGGGCTGTTGTGTCCATCTAACGTTTACATGGAATTGGGGAATCTGAACTCCCAACCTTATGTGGCACATATGCTTTAATCACAGAGCCAACTCTCCAACCTCAAGCTTGAAAGCTCTTAAAGCCAACGAGCTTTATATTACTCTGTTTTACTTAGAGTAACCTCACCTGGCAACTTTATGAATAATCTATGTCAATTGCAGAATGAAAATACAGAAACGCATAATGAATATGTCCATCAGCATGGATTATTACTAAGTACTTTATTGTGCACAGCAGCCTTATGTTTATATAGATACGGGATTATACCACCTGGAAATTTCACCTCTTGTTATTTCAGTGCTAGAGATTAAACCCCGGCCCTCCCCATGTCGGGCCTGCACTCTACTACTAAGCTACATTCTCAGTCTTCTCGTATTTTAAATTAATATTGTTTTATGATGTTCTCCATTTAATTCTCTTCAAAATAAAACTGTCCCATGATATTCCACACCAACATGATCCCAACAACCATAGCCAGCATTTCTCAGTGCACTGAGGAACCAAGCAGCAAGCATGGATCTTCTTCACCTTCTTACTCATTTGAAATGTAAGAATACTGAGGCTTCTGTAACTTCACAATGCTGCTCCATTTAAACAGAGCTGTGATGTGGAGCTCTGTCCTCCTGCTACGCTCTGCGGCCGTGGTCTGTGTGTCTGCTCAGCATGGCCTCTGTCTCACAGTGGAATAGCATCGGTCTTTCCACCACAATGAAAACAGTCTAGCTATCCATTGATGTTTAACGCCTCTGAGTTGAGCACTTTTACAGGTGGAGAATTCCTCCACTATTCTTTAGAGAAATCTCTTGTACCTAATCTGCCTGGCAATTTTGCATTAGAACTGTTTATTGACCCCTTGGTTCCTTTCAGTTTTGGCTTGTTTGGGGTTTCTTCATTTTTTAAAAAGTTTTGTTTTAAGTGCTTGGTTCTAGGGAATTTTCCAATTGCCCCCCTTCCCACGGGAATGCATTCTAAGCTGAAAACTTTTGGCTCTGCCTGAGCCCCCATTTGTGTTTCCCGGAACTTATGTAGGTCTGGGCCATCAATGGTCATCAAAGGAGGACCATCTGCCACCTCCCCAACACAGGCTCCACACACTAGCGTATTGCAACCATGTAGCTGCTGCCTCCTAGACAGTCACCTCCTGTTCTTACCATACTATGATGCCACCAGTTCACACACCCGTGGTAGGTAGGACTTGCTAAGCAGTGTGGAGGACTGGCATTTGGATCCAAGACTCATACTACAGTATAACAAGTGAGGCATCCTACAAATGCCTGTAACCCCAGATCTGAGTGGGCGGGGACAGAAGAATCTATCAGTGTAGCTGAGAAAACATACACCCCAAGTTCAGAGAGACCTGCCTGAAAGGAGTAAGTGGGGAAGGGTAGAGGAGGCCTTTCTAAAAGGGGCATAGGCATAGGAAGGAAGAAACGGGCAATGAATGTGTCAGGACATTACAAAGGACCCAACATGAGCAAGGGCAGCATGTGAGGTGCTGGCTGTTCATCAGGATCCGGGTCAGCTCAACACCTCAACACACAGACTGTGCCAATGAGCTTTGGGGTTTCAAACTTACCTTCCAAAGCCAGAGAGAGACCCATAGGGAGAATGCTCTTTGATAGTAGTTGGAAGAAGGGAAGAGGAGGGAAGATGAAGGCACACACCAGTGACTGACAAGCTGGGAGCTTGGATGAGCCAGCCCTGGTGAGGACAGTGGTGAGGAGAGGGTGCGGTGGAGAAGAAGGCTGCATTTCCTCATTCTGCAGCGCCCATGCATTTGGATCACCTGAAACATAGAGTGCTTACTGTGCACCAGGCGTCATATGTTTTACAGGCATTAGCCTGTGACTCCTCAACACCCACCATGTCCTGACCTGTGTGAGAGTATGTGGGCAGGGAGAGAAGCTGATTCATCTTGGCCTTTCTCATGGGGTGCAGGCTTTGTAGTCCACATTACAGAAGACCACAGGTGACTTCACTGGGAAAGCATGAAGTGACAGCTGGATGATGAATTATTTCATGAATGAAATTGTAAATTCTCAGAAAGTTTGGCAGTTTGGGCAACAAGAAAGATAAGCTGAGAAAGAGAGGAGAGAGAGAGAGAGAGAGAGAGAGAGAGAGAGAGAGAGAGAGATCAAATATTCTTATTTTCAACTCTAAGGACACCATTTAGATAAGGAATTCAAGAGGACCGCACCCATACAATAGCAAAACAAGTTCCTCTTTTTACATAATGTACTTAAAGTGTCGGAGTGCTATCAGCAATCTCTCAGAACTAGGTAAGATCTATAATCTCTGAAGATACCATGTCTTCTTTTAGGGCTTTGCTGTTGAAGGAGATTCTAAGTGTGTAGAAGGAAAGACATTTTGTTCTCAGGATGTTACAAAAGTAGCCAACCAGATTGATACGTTGCATTCAGACTGAAATCAGACATCAACATGGAAGTGACAACACAGTTTAATGGTAGTACACTTGGCCAGCATGTGGGAGGCCCTAGGTTCGAGTCCCAGGCCTGGATGAAAAAATAAAAAATAAAAAAAAGACTTCTATATGGAGTCCAGAAGAGGAAATAGAGACAGAAATGAAGGGGAAGGTAATGGTTAGAGTCAGATTTTGTACCAGAGGATCCAATATAAGAATTAACCTTAAGGTGAACGTTTATAAAAGCAGTAGCAAATGATTACAAAGACTCCTCAAATAAAACTACACTGAACCCTGCCTGGGAGGCTGAAGCAGACCCATCATGAGTTGGAGGCTAGCCTGGGCTACAAAAATGAGATGCCTTCTCAAAAAAGAAATTCAGTGAGCTGACAACAAAGGGCCATTGTTTTCCTAATGAAGATCCAGTGCCATCTATTTCTCTGGGAAAATCCCTAAAGTTTTGCCTCCTTGCGACAATCAGAGCTGATTAGGAACCTTCCTTTCCTGTGCCCTTGTCTTGGGACTTCCTACCCCAAGCCCTGGCTGAGCACAGTGCCTCCTCAACTCCAAGCATGAAATCTATGAATTATTCTGAACCTGAAGCCCCTGACATCCATCACATGTAAAATGCCAGTCAGGCTTCTGGGGAAAACCAACAGGAGAGGAGAGCAGGACAGCAGCCCAGTGGACACCGACCCTTGGATCATTTCCCCCAAATCTTCTTAACAGTAGCAGTGCCAGGGCACACTGAGTGCGTGAGCCCTCGTGTAACAAGACAAGAGCCTGTCACATTCTTCACCCCTCCCAAAACAAATCAGAGCATTTATGTATCTCAATGCCTGAGCTAGTAGAGGTGGGGGTGGGAATCTTTTCCCTTAGGGTTACCATGGTGATGGCCAAGGAAATACAAGCTCCCAGCAATCCATTGTCTTGCTAGAAAGATAACAAGGAGAGCAGATGAAGAAGGGCCTGTCAGATCAGTCTTAACCTAGAGGATTTCAGAAGTAATGTCCCTTTAAGAGGTGAGTATTGGTTTGTCATCCACTTGAACCAGGTATTTCACACCATCACAAAGTAGGTGATCCTATGCAGACATTTCAGCAAGCTTTGCAGAATGTGTTCTGAACAATAAAAAAGATGAGATTCAGTCATCAGCTAATCTTTATGAAGAGAAACACTCTCTACTTGACAAACGTCAATTCAAAACAATTCTCCATTATCCTCTTTTCTTAATTAGGATGAAATGGGTTGCTCATATGACTTACTTAAACACTTTTTTTTTGTTCATCCATCTCTCTCTAACTGTGGACACAATGTGACCTGCCTCCTGTACGCCTGGCATGTCACATGACATTTCTGCCATGATGGACTGTACCCTTGAGCTTCATGAGCCCCAAACACCTTCTTTCTTTCAAAACAAATACTATTCATGCGCCTTACAAACACGTTAGTAGTTCTAATAGCATCCTCCATTTTAAGATGATAAAAATATATATAGTAAGTATGCAAATTAGCCAGTCTCCTTAGCTTCAGTCTTTAGCACAGGAGCATTATCCAAGTGTGCTGATAACAGTATGCCAAGCATCTCTACGAATCCAACTCTAGATTCTAAAATCCGAGTAACGGCCATCTGGAAAAGGAACTCAGTTCTATACATTACAATCCCTTAAATTCACATCAGACCTAAGATTAAGGAAGCCACACTAGTTGACAAAATCTACTTGGTTAACCCTATCATCACAAGTAACACACAATGATTTTGTTCATTAATTTATTAAAAAATAACAGAAATATTTTGGGAAATAAGCAGTAATGACACCATTGAAAAGATTGCTGGTCATCAAATTTTTGCCCAGTATTGGTTCTGAAACATAATTGCTATACACTAACCTGGTGAATTCAAGACTAACACCAATGAGCAATTATAAGCATTAGAATTGCACCTAGAATATCCATGTAACTAGACCCCATGGAGAGCTCATTGACTGAAATAAGCTGTGAACTCTGGCTAGGAATTTGGTAGGCTATTGTTTACTTTTGTATATTCTTTTAAATTTTTAAATAGCTTGGCCCATTTCTATATATACTAAAAACTACTTTAAAAAGTACTTTAAAAATACTTTTGCAATCATGACAGCCATCTCATCTAAAAAGAAGCCATAAATTCATCATTTTATATTAGTTCAAGATTCCCATGTTAAAGCTTCCTTCAAACACCATCACTATTAGCTCCCGCTTGGAAACGGCATCCATGCACTAAAGATAGAAACTCTCAATGTGCTATTCTACCCTAGATATCCACTTCCCAAGTCAAACTATATTGCTCCTTTTGCTGTCATAGAACGTCGTTCTTCTAATAAACATGAATTCTACAGTTCCAATAACAAAAGTCCTTTGCTGAAGATGTCATGAAGCAATCACCAAAGACCTATAAATAATAGTTAACATTGCATTAAGAAATCCAATAATGCATAAGCTTATATAACACAGCAAGAATAATTCACTTTACAAGATAAGAAAGACAACTTTTAAGAAGACTAGAAATATTTTTTGAAAAAAAAAAATAAAGAAATGAAAAGGGATTAAGAATGTAGAACATTTGGCATGCCAAAGATAAAACCTGGTGACAGTACAAACACGTATTCTGAAAGAAGTCTTAATAAAACCTAAAGTTCACCAACAATGAGAGATTAAAATGTGGCTTCCATGCAGGATTCTACATGGAACAGAACCTAAAACTAGATCCCGCCTGAATGGGGCTGCAACAGTCCACGCCTGGATGTACATCCTCTGCTTTGTGAGGACACTGGTGTTCCAATAAAGCAAGAGCATTGTGATGCAGTGTGCAACACACCATTTAGTACCACTGAGTAAACGAGCATTGTGATGCAGTGTGCAACACACCATTTAGTACCACTGAGTAAACGAGCATTGTGATGCAGTGTGCAACACACCATTTAGTACCACTGAGTAAACGAGCATTCCAAGCACCGAACAAACAAGCAAGGACTCTGTAACCGAAGATAATGTTTTCTACACTCTTCGATTGAGTTACAGATTAACTATATATACATATATATATGGATATGAATTTGTTAACTTCTATTGCATTACAAGTTGGCTGTTGTCATTATGCTTAATGTAAACAGCAACATGTTCCTTAAATTTCCCATCTATATATCTCACGTGGCTAAAAGGTAAGTAATTAAAATCTACACAGAATTTTTTAAAAATATGGTCCAATTTGCAAAGTTTCTCTATAAATGTGCATTTCTCTAAAACAAAGTTCCAAATATAACATCTTCTATTTTTGACAAATACAGGTTTTATAGTTAAAAATGTGGAGGAAATGGTGATAAATCCACTGGTTTTGATTTGACTTAAAAAAGTGTTCATCTCTTTATACAGACTTCTGCTAATGTCCTAAATTTAGGCTCCAAATGATCCAAAAACTCAAGGCCGTCCTCTTCCTGGTGGTCACTGCAGCAGCCTATGGAGCCGGCGGCCGAGCCCTTCCCTTCATAGCTGTAGCTGTGAACATAGTCGTGAGAGAGCTGCTGACCGCTGTCCTGATTACACTGCTGCACCTTCTGCGAGGGGAAACATAGCATATTTTATTATTGTCATTTTAAGCACCAAAACTTACGAACATAAAAAGGAAGTGCTTTGATTTACCTTTCATTGTTTAATTTTTAATCAGAGTGTGTCCTCTAATGGATTCCTACATGTAGAAAATGCACATGATTGGTCTATATCATAAAATCACACTGTAAATTCAGTATTAGCATGCTTGTAGAAGTTGTACGTGGTAGCAAGTATCCAAGTGTTCATTTTAAGTGACCACTGCTTCCCTCTTTCAAATTGATGGCTTAAAGCAATGCACCCAGTAAACTGAACTTGAACTGATACAGGCTCTGTTCTCAGATAGACAGAGATGGTGTGTGCGGGCATTGCCTTGTGCTGCACTTTTGGTTGCTAAGACACAGCTTGCCAGATGAGAAATAGTAGCAGAAAATCATGACAGGGTAGTTTAATCATCATCATGCTTTACATTCATAAAGAGTCATAAAATCCAAATAAAATATGCAGGAAGGTAAATAACCACTTAAATCTGAACATAATTAACTACAAATTAAGGAAAAATAGTAACTTTCTAGTAAGTAGATTCATTATTAACCAAGTGCAGCAATTTACACAAACACTAAGATGGAATCACTGGTAAAGATTCAACTAGATCAACATAAGTTTGGGTGACATCTCAGGAAACTCACTTCACCAAGTCGAGGCTGTGTGAAGTTGTGCCACTCTGAGTAAGTGTATCTGTAGTTGTCTGTAGTCTCCAGGTGTCCTCCCCTGCAGGGATCCAGGGTGTGGTGGTGATACCCAGACTCTTGGCAGGTGGTCTGCTGTCCTCCTTTCACCATTTCAATGGTCTCTTGCCCTCCACTCTTGACTCCTGAACCCAAGGTGCCAGAAGTCCCTTGTCCACATGCGCCCACAGTTTGGCTTATGAAGCCATTTGTGGAATACTGAAAAGAGAAAAACATTGGTCAAATACAGCAAGGAACAAAGGATTGTAAAAGACCTAGTGCAGTGAGTGTCTGGATGACTTGGCCACTGGAGGATGAGTGCTCCGGAGCAGGACTGACCTGCCTTCTCAATCCCAGGGCTGAGCAACACACCGAGTCTACTTTAGTTCCCTTCAACTAAAATAAAAAGAGTAAGACTACTATGAGCATATAAATCCTTAGTCTAGGAACATTAATGCCAGCCAGAGAAAAGACCAAGACATCAAAGCTTTGGGCACTCATTTCCTGCACTGTGTTGTCAGACACTGTAATGTGGATTCTTTTCCCCAGTGTTTTCTTAGACACAGTTGTTTTGTTGTTCTGCTTTGTTTTTCTAGATTGTTCTTGCTCTGCCCATCAATTACACTTTTTTACTTGATCCTCCTTGACATATCGGACTAGAAGAAGTCAAGAGTGATGCCACTGCTTGCTAGCCTCCTGCGTTGGAGTTTCACCCTTGGGCTCTTTCTAACCCACTTAACAGCCAGAAAGACTCCATTAAACTTTTTCCCACCATGATCAAAGCCTTTAGTGATTTTATTACTGTTACCTGAAAAAAAAATCAAGACAATTATACCGGTGATCTGTGAGTAGTTAAATGCAACATTTTAAAGAATAAATGGCAGTTTAAATTAATTTTTTTAAGCAGGCTTAACATTGAAGCCACGAAATGCACGAAACAGATTAATACTGGTGTGTTAAAGGATTCTTAATACTAAGTAACATTAAACGATCACCATGGGAGCCATAAGCATCTTAGCCAATTCGCAGAATGGAGGACATTCTATGCTGAGTTCCCTGATAGTCAAAGAGCTTTGGTCCAGGACATCATCTGAGAAGGAGCACACAGGATAGGGTAACTCCTCCTCAGCAATTCTTTGAAAAGGCAGGTGACTTACGACTCTGTCATCTCCAGGAGCTTCGGTGTTGGAGACGATCAGGTTCTGCTGTGCTAAGTCATCCGGCAGTGCTTTTTGTTGTTTGGAAGCCCCGGAAACCCCACAGACCAGAGTAAATAGGATACCTGTGGAAGAGGGAAAACAGTTCACTTAAGTCTAACATCACAGAATGTGAAGCTACAATGATTAACACGGGTGAGCCATATGTTTAGAGTGCGCATTAAGATACGCTTTTCTAGAACATATAGATATATGGTGCAGGAGTGAATGCACATGCAACAGAAAAGCATGCCCTAGGAAGATGTGCTCTAACACATACCACATGATGCATCTTTGCAACGAATTGTACATCTAAAAGCAATTAGGATATATGTTAAATAGATGTTCTGGAGAGACTGCTCAGTAGGTAAAAATCCTTGCTGCCCATCAGTCTGAGTGTGATCCCTGAGTCCCACAGAATGGAAGGCGACAAGCAATTCCCACAATTTGTTTCCTGATATCCACTATATGCAGGTACAGGTCTGTTCCCTCTCACCAAAATCAAATCAATAAATGTTAAAAAAATTGCCTTAAATATATATGTTAAATAGAATGTACGGCTATGTACGAATGATCAGCTATGTACGAATGATCAGCTGCAAGGAATGGCTTCATTCTAAGAATGTATCTTAAAAGTTGCTTTAAAGGTGCTGACTTAAACTCAAGAAAGGACTTACAAAAGAGCAAGGCTATGCCCAACACTATAGCGAGGATGGCCCATGGTCCGAGCCGCACTTCTGCATTGCCAGTCCTTTCTCCAGAGCGGACTGTGCAGTCATTTTCAGTAATGCAGTCACATATGATGACATTCAGTGAAGTGACGGTAGACAGACCCAGCCTGTCTGTCACTCGGATGGGAACAATGTAGGATCCAAATGAAGGGTCATTCAGAAAAGAAAGACGTGTTGCTGTATCTGAATAAATAAAGGCAAGTGTTATATTAATGTCTCTGAAATATAAAACTGACTAATGATCAAGTAGTTATATTTCCCGACAAATGTAAGGCTAGAAGATTGTGGTAACTGCTAGATGACAACTGTGACTGAACTGTATAGTTCTGACCCACAGCTAGCATGAATGTATTGCATAGAAAGTGTTGTCTACTGAAGCCTGGACTGGTTAATCTTCACTGTCAATATGATGAGACTTAAGATCATCTGTCTCTGAGGACATTTCTAGTGGTTTAACTAAACCAGGAAGACCATTGTAAATGTGGGTAGCACCTCCCATGGGTTGGGGTCCTAGACTTAATGAAAAGGAGAAAGGGAGGTAGGCACCAACATTCATCTCTCTCTGCTTCCTGCCCCAGGATATAAAGCATCCAGCAGCCTCCTCCTCCTACATCCACATCTGCCCCCATCGCCCATGGTGAGCTACACCCCCAAAGTGCCATTTTTTTTTACAACCATAACTATCAGTGTAACTAATACACAGCTTCGATATTAAAGCTTTTGGCTCATATTTTATCAGTTCTCTCTGCCATATCTAATAGACTTGATAAGATGTAAGTTTTGCTCATATTTTAAAATATGCAATTAAGCCACTCCCTTTCTACATGACTCATCAGAATTAGTGACTTGAAATTCTGCCATCTCTCTTTGTTTTCATATATTGAGCCAATTGAACATGAATACTTGTGGTTTATCAACAGAAACTGGTTCTGACAGCTTAGAACACATGTAACCTTGAATTCATGGAAAGGGTATAAGTCCCACTGCTGGATGTGCATCCCATGGTCCTAAAAGACGGGAGAACCATTTGTTATGGTTTTTGTTTTAATGTATTTATTTAGGTCAAGCATAGAAAACAACCAGATCAAATGCCAAAATGATCTTGGGCTCAGAGAAAAAGAAGAAATAGGATTCTCCATTAGAACACCACAAGTCAGAGAAGAAACACTGTTACTTAATCACTCATTGTGACATTCTCATTTTCTGTGCTTGAAGCTCTCAGTGTGAATGTGAATTCCTAGGCCAACAGGTCAAAGAATTAGGATTTTAAGAGAAACCGGTTACCTATTCAGCATGTTGTGTAAGAAATAACAATGAGGCAAAATGTATGACTCAGAGTAAACCTCAGTCTCCTTCACTCATTGACTCACTGATTTCCAGAAATGATCCCATTTTACACATGGGTAAACTGATGCTCTAAGAGAATAAATGCCACCATCAGAATTACATAATATCCAGCACTTGACACTACACCTACCTAACTTCAAAACATCTGCTGGGTACATCCTTCTTACATGGTGTTTCCCACACTTTCAGAAGAGTTCAAGACTTGTATTTTTAGAGCTGGGGTTATATCTAAGTGGGAGAGCAAGTGCCTAGCCTGTGTAAGACTATGGGTTGAGTCCCTTATAGAAAAGAAACAAAATAACTAAAAGGTTTTTGACCAAGACATTGCTGCCAAAGTCTTATTTGGCTACAGAGTAAATTTTTTAAATTCTATTTTTCTATTAGGACTATTTAATATAAATCTAAAAATAAGACTGTTCTTCTTAAGAAAGAAGAAATGAAGCCAGGTGTGGTGGCCCACGCTTTTAATCCCAGCACTCAGGAGGCAGAGGCAGGGATCTCTGTGAGTTCAAAAAAGAAGGAAGAGGGGCTGGGAGATGGCCTAGCAGTTAAGAGCGCCGACCGCTCTTACAGAGGACCCGGGTTCGATCCCCAGCACCCATATGGCGGCTGAGAACCGTCTGAAACTCCAATTCCAGGAGAACTCCAGTTCCAGGGGAATCCGAGACCCTCTTCTGACCTCCGCAGCATTGCACGACACGGGTGCACAGTCTTGCATGCAGACAGTACATTCATACACATACAGAAATAAATAAAATTTTTTAAAAAATTAAAAAAAACAAAAAAAAAGGAAGAACGAATTTTATCTTAAAAACTGAACATTTTGTTGGTCTACAACTCAAGGCTCAAGATTGTGCCTTGACTTACTTGCTTCAGCCCTTGCGGTTCTGTCCCCATCAGGGGTTCCCGTTGCATTGTCCTATAACCTTTCCTTTCTAATTTGTCCTAATAGGAAACCGAGGAATGGCCACTGAAAATTCATGGTTGAAAAAATTCAGGAGCGTTTCACAACAAACCCCAGAGGTGACAATTCTTAAGTCATCAAGGCTGTGAGGGCTGTCCACGGCAGTGTGAGCAGGAGGAAGAACAGGCTGGAGTTAGTGTTGACGTAAGAGTGATACAAGGTGGAAATGGAGAGCAGCCACCTTCACTTCAGCCATCCGTGTCACCATAGTCTTTCTGGGCTTTGGTCATTTGGGAAACAAAGTGAGGAAGGTTCCCCAAAACAATGCAATGGACAAAGTGGTGAGACTTCAACACTGTACAAGACAGAACCCGTGGGGGGGGGGGGGGGGGGGGGAGAAGCTCACAGACCCAGATCCCCTTGCAGTGGAGGCATTATTGTCTCCAGGCTAGCTGCACCTTCAGGGAGTGTACCTTCTTGCCCAAGTTCATCTTCCCCTGGGCTGTCCATGTCTACAGACTGAACAATGAGAGAGAATGAGGATCAAAATGGGGGCAGGCCCCTCTGCAGGGCCCCTCGGCCCAGGCTCCCATGCAGCTTGGCTTCTTTTGCCCAGCCCCGTTCCCCTTCCTATCCTAGCTACTGGTTGAGATACTAACTCAGAATCTACTTCCTGGAGACACAACCTGAAACAAATGTGGACTCCTTTATCAACTAGGGCAGTACTGTTACGAAGTATCCATGCAGGTGAGTTCTTGTCTGTGGTTAAGAGCTGTGGTTAGGGGCTAGAGAGATGGCTCAGTGGTTAAGAGCACTATATATATTAGATAGTTTGATACTGAAAGGCAAAATACATTATTTAAAACCACACACCATTAATTCTGTTAAGTCTCCACATCCTCCGAACTTCTGAATCAGTACTCTCCAAAATAAAGTCAAATGGCGGGCCGTTCACCGGATCATCGGGATCAATTGCCACAATTTCCGTAGAGGACATGGTGGCCTTGCAGATTACCACCGTCTGCCTGGGTATGAATGGGCCATTATCATTCACATCTTCAAGTATAATTCCCAGGGTCCCGGTACAGCTTCTCCCATCTAGATACACCACAGTAAAAATGCATTTGTATGTTTTCATTTCTCAGCAGGAAATCATACATGGCAAATTAACAAATACAGGTGTATTACCCACTAAGAGTACATAGGATGTAATAAATATGTGATAGGTTACAGGAGGGAATATTAAAAGAAAAATCTTCATACTTCCACGTGAATTGTACATAATAAATAATGTCACTTAGGAATGGAAATTTGTAGACAAGGAACTTAACTGATTTTGAAGAGGAAAGAAGAAAGGGTATGAGCATGGGCATTAGTGGAATGCTTGAAAGTACAAGGAAACTGAAGGTTATAGACAGCATGTCACACATATGTGTGACATTGAGAAAATTAAGGAGAAGGCAGCCAGGTGGGAGCTGACAGGAGAAGGGGTTGGGGTCTTTGAAAGCTATACTGGAGAACTTAGAATTTAACATACATAAGAGCCTGCTTAAGGTATTGGACAGAGAAACCGGCATGTATTTGATATGTGTTTGGAATACTTAACAAAAATAATGGAAATATTTGAAGGTGGAGGAACTCTACATGTAACAATCACTTGCAAACTGAACTTATCATTGTGGGTGAAGCCTCCATAATTAAGCTGTCATCTATATATTAAGTAAATGGAACATATCACTGTGAGCCTAGCTGCTGTAATTAATCTGTCATCTATATATTAAGCAAAACAAAAATCTGGATAAATCTGTGCACAGCACTGCACTGGGAACTCTGAGGCATTGTAAGATGAGACATACATAAGCCCAGGGCATAAATTAGTTATGAAGTTGAACGCCAAACACATAACTGGGAGTCCTGTTTCCAACCTGTTTCCAAGTCATTTGTTTTTCTTCATTATTAAGTAGGCCTTGGCCACTAAAGGTGGAAGAGAAGGAAAACAAAAAGGGGGGCGGGGCTAGAGAGATGGCTCAGTGGTTAAGAGCACCAAATGCTCTTGTAGAGGACCTAGGTTCAATCCCCAGCACCCACATGGTGGCTAAGAACCGTCTTTAACTCCAGTTCCAGGGGAATCCGACGCCCTCTTCTGACCTCTGCGGCATTGCACGACACTGGGTGCGCCAACCTACATGCAGACAGTACACTCATAGTAAATAAATTAAAAAAAAAAAAAAAAAAGCCTGCACCACCCACCACCACCACCTGGGGCTTCATCCCAGACAACTGCAAACCTAGTGACATGAAGGCCCAATTCTTCCTGGGACATAATGTCAGCCAAGGTTTCACAGCAGCGGGACCAGACATCTCTGGCCCAGAACACCAGGGCACCAGGTAGAGAACAGGTTCTGAACATAGGTCACAGAGAAACAGAGAATTGAGTACAGGCAACTACAAGACTGCCAGTCAGGATGCCATTAGCATGAGAAAACAGACAAAATCTCCATCAGAAGATGAATTCACTAGATGCAAAACAACTTCAAAGCAGGCACTTGTAAGGACATATGGAAAGGGAATTCATCAAACAAATGGAATTATAGCTTAAATCACAATACAAATAAAGCAGCAACACAGATTCTAGAACAGACTGAAGAGCAAACAAGCAATTTTTTTTTTTTTTTTTTTTTTTTTTTGTCTTTTTGTGAGCAAGGGTCTCCCTGGCCCCAGCTGTCCTGGAACTCACTCTGTAGACCAGGGCTGGCCTTGAACTCACAAAAGATCCGCCTGCCTCTGCCTCCCGAGTGCTAGGATTAAAGGCGTGCGCCACCACGCCCGGCCAAAGAAGCAATATTTAAGAAGATTAATTAGTGAAATATTCCAGAGTTAATTCAGAGAGAGTTGTAATACCTAAATCATCCTTCAAAATTACTTTTAAATCTTAACTGTGCAAGTTAGAGCACAATAATTTATTATTATAATTGGCATATTTACTTTACACAGGCACAAATTTCAAATATACTTCTTGGCTTTCTGATTTTTTGAGACAAAGTCTCAGGTAGCCCAGGCTGGCCTCAAACTTAACTGTCCCTATTGCCTCCAATTCCCAATGGATTGAAGATGTGTACCATGACCAGTCAAATGTAAAATAAAATTAGATTTGATGCATTAAATGGATCTTATGTAAAAAACAACTGTACTCGCATTTTTCTAAAATTTAAAGGAGGTTCAGGCTGGAGAGATGGCCTAGCGGTTAAGAGCACCGACCGCTCTTACAGAGGACCTGGGTTGGATCCCCATCACCCACATGGCGGCCAAGAACCGTCTGAAACTCCAATTCCAGGAGAACTCCAGTTCCAGGGGAATCTGAGACCCTCTTCTGACCTCCGCGGCATTGCACGACACGGGTGCACAGACTTGCATGCAGACAGTACATTCATACACATACAGAAATAAATAAAAAATTAATAAAAATTTTAAAGGAGGTTCAAAATCTAATAACTTTATATTTTTTTCTTTATGCAGTGTGATGACCAGTTTTAATTGTTAACTTGACACAATGTAGAATCATAGTCTGGGAAGGGCTGGCCACTGAGGGATTCTTAACCAGATCAGATTAGCTCAGGGCATGTCTGTGGGAGACTGTCTTCATCGTGTTAATTGATGTGGGAAAACTCAGCAGCAAAGTGGGCAGCGCACCTCCCAGTCTCGGTCCTGGACTGAGTAAGAGCAGAGACACCCAGGGGAGCACTAAGCACACACTTGTTCTCTCTGCTCTTGACTGGATTTCACCAGCCACTTCAATTTCCAAATGACTTCCCAGCAACACCGGACTCTACCCTGGAACTGTGTGCTACATCTATTTCTCCCTTAAGATAGAATATCAGGGTATTCTATCACAATAACAAAAACAAAGCTAGGAGACCGTAAACTCATGATTTGACTCTATAATTTTGTAATAGGCTATTAATTGTGACAATGGTTTATTTTTATGTTTTTAATCAGAATTCTAGCCCCCACGTATGTGCTAGTTTCTTATGAATGTCATGTGTTTTCTAGAGTGTACTGAGTGACGTGAAGCATATTCTCTCTGTTATGAATGATCCTGACAAAATGGAATGGCTGGAAAAAAATAAGTAGGCAAATTGGCACTCATTTTTCTAAAGTAGCTTTCTCAATTTTTAATGATTAACATTATGTATTTTGA
Source organism: Rhizomys pruinosus (assembly GCA_009823505.1). NCBI lineage: Eukaryota > Metazoa > Chordata > Mammalia > Rodentia > Spalacidae > Rhizomys > Rhizomys pruinosus. The sequence continues at coordinate 329,745 of VZQC01012828.1, forward strand.
CTTTATTTCTTGCCCTGAATTATTTTATCATTGTGTCTAACACTGAAGATGCTATTAGGAAGCAGATTTGAGTGAATAAATAGCAAACTTCTCAATTATTCTGTATGTCAGACTAGTAGTAAACCGAGATTATATGGAGCCAACTTTAAAAATGGGTGTTGTTGGGCTAAGGCTGCATCTCCACGCTGTGTTTTCCCAGGATGTGCAAGGCCTGGGTTTGATCCCTAGCACCAAAATAATAATAAACTATGTGTTGACTTTAAAACTTAGAAAGTAAACAGTTGAAGATGTCTGTACCTGTCTTAAAAGTGGAATTCTTACCTGCATCTAATGCGAGGACAATAATGTTATAGATGCCATTCCTGACAGTGTCAGCCTCTCTATCCAGAGTTCGGAAGACTGTGATTGATCCCGAATCTTCAGCAACGGAGACCCACCCTCTTGGATCACTTAATTTCCTGTACCTATTAACCATGATGAATTAACATAAAAGTATCATAAGCCAAAGTAGAAAGCTGAGGACACAATTATAGGCTTTTCTAACAGTAGATATGACAGAAACAGAAGTCTCATACCTAATGCCACTGTTACTCCGCGTCTCTGGGTCCACCGCCTTGTATCCATTGCTCCTTGTTCCTGCAGGTGCATTTTCTTGAATCCGAACAGTTTGTGCTGGAGGGACACACTCAGGGCCCTCATCTTGATCTCTTACGGTCACAGTCACAGTGGCTGTGCTCATGGGTGACCTTGTGCTGACCTGTCTCGTGTAGGGCACTTCATTAACTACGCCAATTTGCAGGGTCACTTGTTGTCTTTCTTCATAATTCAGAGGCTACATAAAAATGTATGGAAAACTAGGGTCAAATCATCGAATAGCTGGCCAAGCTAACCACACATAGGACCCATCAATTTTGGAAATATATAAGTAATAGGTTGGGAACGATCTATGAAAGTATTAAGCATAAGCCCGAAAACATGGTGGTTGTAGACAGGGAAAGCATTTAAATAATTCACTATTTTGATTAAACTGGAATAAAATATCTTTCCCTCAAATGAAAGTTGAAAGCAAGTGGTACATAAATACTGAAAAATATTTCAGGAAGTAGCTAATGAGGCCACTTATATGCTTACATGTAAGACCCATCTTTGGAGCCCATGTCATAAGAGTTATTTACTAATATTTTTATAGCAGCTTAGTTTATAATCTTCAGATGAATACAATTATCTGCACCCAGTTTGGGGTAGAAAACAGAGTTAAATTATATTAAAAAGATTTTTTTTGAAGACAGGGTCTCAGTACACTGGGCTGGCCTGGAAATCACTGTGTATCAAGGATGAACTCAAACTTATCCTCTGCCTCCAACTCCCAAATGTGGATATCACATTTGTGTGATATGTGCCCTACCACATCCAGCTCATGTGCTTCTAGAAACTGAACCCAGGACCTTGTGTGCATGCTGGGCTAACAGGCAACCAACTGAGCTGTATCCCCAACCCTATAAAATGTTTTCATGAGGGGAAGGACAAGAACATATGATATGATATGATATATTATATATGATATAGTATGAATGATATGATATCTTCTCTTTCTCAAATATTCTTTTACTTTTATTTATGTGTGTGAGTGTATTACCTGCATGCATGTAAGTGCACCCATGTTGTGCAACGCCTTCAGAGGTCAAAAGAAGCCATGAGACCCATCCTCTAGAACTGTAATTATGTACAGCTAACAGCCACCAAGTGGGTGTTGGGAGTCTAACTAGGGTCCTCTGCAAGAATAGTCAGTGCTCTTAATGGCTGAGCCATCTCCTCAGACCCTATATTTTCCCTTTTAAATCTTTTCCATCCAAGTTCCTTTAGGAAGAACTAGAAGTACAAAGTTTGAGGGAGGGTCATGCTTTATTTTGTCTATCTGCAGGGTAGTGAGAATGGGTGACAAAGCTTTTTAGGCCTTAGACATCACAGAGATAACATTCTTTCTAAGACTGAGGTAGAGGTAGGGCAAAGACAAGGTTTAAATAGCTTTATTTGTTGTTTTGAAGCAGAATTAACCCAGAAACTGCAGCTTATTTTCATTGTTGTACGAGAAATGGATTTGTCATATTGGGTCCATTGCTGCTTGAGAACATGTGTTCTAAAGACGCAGCAGAAATCAACTTCTGACTTTTTACATAGTCAGAGCAACTCAGGCACTTTATGTGGCAACTCTGATCCTACGTTAACAGAGACTTCTTCCATGTAAAGCAATGTTAGAGGGAAGTCTTAGAAAGAGGGACTTCCCTGAGTGTTGAAGATGCTGAGAATGCACTATGTACAAGAAACAGACACTAGACCTCCATTCAGCCTCTCTGTGGGTCTGATGAAGTATGAGTCATTGGGGAAATTCAATAGATAGGTAGAGATACCTTAACTCAAAACAGAAAGATTAGTCTAGAAAAGGTTGGCTCTGCATTAACAGAAAGCTGTTAAAAGATATCAGTTACACAGTGAGTGTTATACTATGTGACTCAGACATGAATGATATATATATATCATTCATATATATATATATATGAAGAAGTAATAGTTATATTCTTATATTCACTTGTATTATCTGTTTTATTCCTACATTTGCCCAAATCTTTCTTTCATTAATCCCAGAATGCTAGTCTATGATATGATAAATTACAAATGGCTAATTTACTAATTAGTTCTTACCTTAACTACACACAGTATTCCTTCATTGGTTTTGGGATCTGTTACAATTTTAAAATTTCCATTTTCATTGCCCTTTAAAATGGTATAATTAGCTCTCCAATTAGGACTGTTGACTAAATCCTTATCTTGAATGGTAAGACGTAAGATTTCCACATCCACTGTATTTTCTTCCACTGATGTCACATACTAAAATAATAATAAAAAAAAGCTGGATTAATTAGCCTTCCTTCACAAAACTAGGTTTCCATGTAAGGTAAGTCTTATTATTCCAGTTTCCAAAGTACTGTGTTATCATGACTTAAAACTTTAACACCAAACAACTTTCCTGTTATTGTGAGAATTTTATGTGAAAGCACAGGGCATGGAGAGAGATGTGCATATTTTACAGCTGACCTTGTGCGCTTTCCTTTACACATTACACACTTACAGAAGTGCGAGTGAATGTGGGCAGATTGTCATTCACATCCCCGATGGTGATGATACAAGTTGCAGTTGTCTGCAGCCCAAAATATTGGCCATCCATGTCTTGTACTTTTATTTTCAACTCATACTTGTCAATTAACTGAAAGCAAAGAAAAATGTAGCTATTAGGTAAAAGCAGCAACATTATAAATGATCCTAACATACACACTTGCATTAATAATTTAGGGATTTATTATTATGTTTTATGGCATTTATGTCTAGACAAACTGCCTCACACTAGTAATTTTCAATCAATTTATGAAAATGAAGTAGTTTCCCAAATGTAAAGTGCTGTAAACTCAAAGAATATGTAGTCAATTGTTTCCACCATTCTTCAGAAGAAAAAGAAGTGCTGTACCCACAAATACATTTGATATTGCATGGGAATAAAAAGAACTTTCATGTCCTATCCAAGGTATACTTTCCGTTTAAAAAAATTCACCACAATGACTCCTACAACAGTCTTGTAATGGAACAATAGAATAAAATAACCTGTGAATAAAAGATTTTAAAGCTCTACTTTACATTTATAAAAAGATTATTAAATTAATGCAAAGATCAAGATTTGGGGGCTATCCCATGGAAAACAGAATCTTGATTTACAGCCTCCCACCCACCAGATGTTGCAAATGGCCCATCACTACACCAAAATACATTTTCCTCCTCATAATGATTCCACTCATCATATGTTACTAAATTATGTAAGAGCTGAAAAAGAAAAATGAAATGATGTCTTCCTGGGTGGGACCTAGGGGACCTGGAATCTCTTCTCAGCTCCGAAAGTAGTAAGTGCAGTCTCGAGGAGATGGAAAGACCTCTTTGCTCAGGACTCCTCCTCTTCTATGAAATGACTATAAAACCTCAATGCTACCTTCTCTTCTACAACCACCTTCTTCCCATAACTGCACTGTCTGCTAAGCTTTCTTACCTTCATGCACTAAAACTAACGTCTCTGCATTTATGGTTTTTACACCCAACGTTCCCATTTTACTCCTTCTTCTCATAACTTATTGTGTATATTGACTTGAATAATGGCTTGTTTCAACTGAAACTTTTAAAGTCTCATATGCTCTACTTTCAGGGTAGGATAAACATTTTCTTTTCATTGTTCTAAACTGAGGTTTACTGAAAACAACCAACTGGCTGAGAAGCAAGGAAATGAATTCGAATTATCGCTAAATATTTATGCGTAATATATTCAGATGGAAAGAGACTCCAATGTTTAAAAATATTAGAAGAACAGATAAAAACTGGAGTCTTGAGGTTAAAAAAATATTGCCAACCAGTACTTGCTAAGCTCTCTCAAGGGTCCAATGTGTTTTCAACTGATTCTCTCATATTCATTTTTAAGATTTACTTTATTATTCTTAGATAAGTGCGTGTGTGTGCTTGTGTGAAGATATGTGCATATCAGTGCATGTCCCTACAGAGTCCAGAAGAAGGCATCATATCCCTGGTTACAGCTGGAGTTACAGATGGTTATGAGCTGCTTGATGTGGGCACTGGGAACTGAACTTGGGTCCTCTACAGGAGCAGAACAAGCTCTTCACCACTGAGCCATCTCTCCAGCCCTGTAAGTATTCATTTAAAGAGCTGTATTTGGAAGCTAAACATGTCACTGTGATTTTTATATTGCTTCGTGTTTTATTTTTTTTATTCCATAGGGAAGTATTTGTACATAAAGGGAACCTGAGGTTATCCAGAGCAAAACATTTAGAAGAAGTTTTGTCAACTCACTTCTAGGAAAACAGCTAAGGTATTAACAAAAATGAAGAAGTAATTTATTCAATACTGTTTAATGATGTATGGTATTTGGAAGACTGTACAGGTTGATGAAATGTTCTCCAAAAAGTCAGATGTTACAAATTACATCATAGCATATCTTCTCAAGACTGATCGAGGAATAGAAGTTAATGTAACAAAGCGCTAGAGTTCATTAACAGGGTTCAGAGACCACATTACAGGTCAACATTCAGGAAGCTTCCACTTGTTGAATTTGATGCAGTATCACAGAGAATATCCACAAAGATCTGAAATTACTATTAAAATACCCTTCTCCTTCCTAGCTTCACACCATGCTTCAGGCAAAACCTGAGTATTTTAATGGTCTGGATGCAAAAGGACATGTAGAATCTACTTGGTTCATGTTAAGCCATGTGTTAGATTTGGAAACATACAACCATGTTCTTCTCACTAAATTACTGTTTTATAAACTTATTTTTATGAAAAATAAATCCTTGTAAACCTGTACTGCATTTAGTGTTATTTTTAATGAATTAATATGTATTTTAACTTTTTTCTTGGCTTTAAATTCTCATCAGGTAAAAACCCATAATCATTAACCCACATAGTTAAAGGTCTTTGGGATGCCTAAGGATACTTAAGAAGATAAAAGCAGGCATTGTAAGGACTGCTTTCCTCAACTATGAGATAGGAAGAAACAAAAGTGATAGGAAGTTTTCAAGACTCAACAAAATATGCAACAATCTCATATCATCATAAGATTAAATATTACAGATTATGAATAGAACAGAACAACTGCTATAGTTAAGTATCCTGGTGGGCAATGCTTATGGAGAGAATAATAGATAACTAAGTAAATAAATTAGTAAATTACTTTAGCCATAAAGACAGAAGGAATACAAAGGTAAAATAATCCTAGAGGTGATTTTGACATGACATCTTGTAGACCAAATGACATGAAAGTCATTTGGTCTACAAGATAAAAGGAGACATTAAATGCAAGTTTGAGAACATGATTTCAAGGTGACAGTAGAAAAAAAATTAAGAGTGAGAACTTACTAATATTTTAACTAGAAAATATGGGAAAGAGATTTTACTAAAAGACAAGTTAATTTTACGCATATTGCATCTTTTTTTTTTTTTTATTTTTGGTCTTTTCAAGACAGGGTCTCCCTGTAGCCCCAGCTGTCCTGGAACTTGCTCTGTAGACCAGGCTGGCCTTGAACTCACAAAGATCCACCTGCCTCTGCCTCCCAAGTGCCAGGATTAAAGGCTAGCATATTGCATCTTTATGCCTTTTCAGATGTCCAAATAAGGATTTCAAATAGCTGAAAAAGGAAACCAAAGTTTCCATGTAGAGACTTCCTTTTTAATCTACATATGGGGAAAAGCACAAATGAGACGATGAGAGACCACACAGAATTTCTTTCTACACATTCTTAAAGGTTCAATCTGCATATGTAATACTTTCTATGTTTATATGAGAAAATCTGATTTCATAAAGGATAATACTTATGAGAATAAATTAAACAAACAGCATAATATGGGGTTACTTAATGATCTTCATTAACATACTGGTAATAATATTTCCCAAGGTTTAAAATAAATCATGCTTTTAAAAAACATATGTACAGGGTCTGGAGAGATGGCTCAGCAGTTAAGTGCACTGGCTGCTTTCACAGCAGACCTGGGTTCAGTTCCCAGCATCAACATGGTAGCTAACAACCTTTTGTAACTCCAGTTCCAGGGGATCTGATGCCTTTATCTGACCTCTGCAGGCATTACACAAGACAGGTGTACTTACATACATGTGGAAAATACACACACACATAAAATAAAAATAATAAGTAAAAAATATATTTAAAAACCACACATGTGGGGCTGGAGAGATAGCCTAGCGGTTAAGAGCACCAACTGCTCTTGCAGAGGACCTGGGCTCGATCCCCATCACCCACATGGCGGCTAAGAACCGTCTGTAACTCCAATTCAAGGAGAACTCCAGTTCCAGGGGAATCTGAGATCCTCTTCTGACCTCCGCAGCATTGCACGACACGGGTGCACAAACCTACATGCAGACACTACACTCATACACATACAAAAATAAATAAAATTAAAAAAAAAAAACACACACACATGCACAGATGATGGTCAGAGGCCTCTGGCCGTAATCTGAGCGTGGAAACTAGAAATGTTTTTTTTTATTTCAAATGATTACAGATTTTAGAATATTTGTGTATAATTGTATATAACGAGATGTCTTAGTAATGGCCCCAATTTTAAACATAGAATTCCTATATTTCATTAATGCTCAAAAGTGATTTTATACCATATTTTAACATGCCTGTCTGTACTTTGACCACAATCTACTTATGAGGACAGATGTGGAATATTCAATTTGTGATCTCAAATTGATGTATGAAAAGTTTCCAATTTTTGGAGCCTTTCAGATATTGGATTTTGCAGATTCGGGGAGATGAGCATGTGTTCTTCGGCATGTTCTCATCCAGCCTTAGCTGTTCAGACGCTTACCTCTCTGTCCAGCTGAGACGAAGTGGTGGTGATCACGCCTGTAGTTGGATGCATGGTAAACACGGTGGGTGAAGGGCGCTGCTCCAAGATGGAGTACTTCAGACGAGTGTGCATCGTGTCAGGCTCGTCGGCATCAGTCGCACAGACCTGCCCCACAGAAGAACCTACACAGGGAGAATTCTGGATTAATTTCCCTAACTTTCCCGTGTTCAGCCTCTCTGACTTTACTACTCCATTCTGTCCACTTCAGAGGAGTTCTGAATCATCTAATTCTGCACCAAGATCATGGCTTTCATAGGTTTACAGACTTCACCATAAAGCAGCACTTACAAGCCGAACGTGGTGGCACATGCCTTTGATTCTAGCACTTGGGAGGCAGAGGCAGGCGGATCTTTGTGAGTTCAAGGCCAGCCTGGTCTACAGAGCGAGTTCCAGGCCAGCTGGGGCTACAGGGAGACCCTATCTCAAAAAGACAAAAAAAAAAAAGCATCACTTACTTTCAATACTTTTTCTGATTGATTGATTGATCTTTCTTTTTTTTTTTTTTTAATTTTTTTTTATTAATTTTATTTATTTCTGTATGTGTACGAATGTATTGTCTGCATGCAAGTCTGTGCACCCGTGTCGCGCAATGCCGCGGAGGTCAGAAGTGGGCGTCGGATTCCCCTGGAGCTGGAGTTCTCCTGGAGTTGGAGTTTCAGACGGCTCTCAGCCGCCATGTGGGTGCTGGGGATCGAACCCGGGTCCTCTGCAAGAGCGGTCGGCGCTCCCAACCGCTAGGCCATCTCTCCAGCCCCTCTTTTTTATTTGTATGAGTTTTTTGTCTGTAAATACATCAATGTGTGTAATCCCTACGGAAGCCAGAGAGGGCAAAGGATCCCCCAGAGTTACAGGTGGTTGTTAGCCACCATATGGATGTGGGGAACCAAACCTCTGCAAGAGCAGCCAGTGCTCTTAACCACTGAGCCATCTCTCCAGCCTTCCCACTTCCTTTTGAATATGATGATGTTCTAATATTTCTGTAATTTGGTGATCATGTCTGTTTTTACTGTACATTCAGGTAGGCTTTTATAAATGTTGATGCTATCCATCTGTGAACTTTTTCATAAACTGAAAATTGCTAATCATTCTTGAGCCTTTCTCTATTTTCAAAACTGCACTTAAATTACCAATATGAAGCAGTTTTCCCTAATAGTTATTAATCCAGTTAGGTCTTTGTAGAGTACATTTCCAGCTAAATTAGACTGTGACTTACAAGGCTGAGGAAATATTAGAATTATTCGCAGTGATGCTTCTGACCATGCCCAGAATTCTGTCACTCGTTTAAGCATTATGGACTCTCAGAAAGGTTCTTCACATCTAAACCTCCAAATTATGATGGAGTGCTTTCATGGAGTTTCATTCAGTTAACTTCATGTAGGAACATAAAGTGACCTCTTAAAATTTATTTTATTTTACATGTGTGAGTGTTTGCCTGCATGTATGTAGCGTTTGTGGAGTCCAGAAGAGGGTGTCCAGTCCCCTTGAACTGGAGTTGCAGACCCTGGACAGCTGGCATTTGTGATGGCGTGAATGAGAATGTCCCTCACAGGCTCCAGGTATCTAAACATGTGGTCAGTTGGTGGTGGTTTGGGGGAGGGTCACAGAACCATTTAGGGGGGGTGGCCTTGGACCTATGACCTCCTCCCACTTGCCCTCTGCCTCTCTGCTTCCAGAGCCTGCTTGAGGATGTGAGTGCTCAGATTTCCTCTCCAGCTGCCTCCTGACACACCTCCTTGCCCTGATGGACTCTTGTCCCTCTGGAACTATAACGCAATAAACTCTTCCTTCTATAAATTGCCTTGGGAAAGATGTTTAGCACAACAATGGAAAAGTAAATAAGACAGAAGGCAAAATAAATTTTAAATTTTTATCTTTATGTTATGTGTATGAATATTTTGCCTGTGGTATGTCTGTCACCACATGCATTCCAAGCCTATGGAGGCTATGTTGGGTGCCCAGAAAATGGGGCTGCTGACCATTGCTAGCCACCATCTGGATTTTGAGAACCAAACCCGTGTCCTTTGCAAGCGCAACAGGAGCTGTTATCACCAAGCTTGGCACTGGGCTGGATCTGGCTTATGATAACTTGCTTTCTGGATAATAAACTGAAATTTGTGGAACTAGGAAACTAGTGAAAGCCAGATCCAGAGCAGATCCATTCAGATCCCTTATTTGGCCTTCATGATGGGCCACTTTCCTGTGGCCACCGAGAAACTCAAAATTATGAACTGAAGCCCATTTAAGCTGCCATGTACCATGTAGCTACTTACCAATTTGGCAATTTTCAAAAACTGTAAAACTGTACACTGTTTCTGTAAAAATTGGGTAGTTATCATTTTCATCTTCAATCTTAATTATGAGAGGCAGGGGGTATTCTGGCGTGTATCCATCTGGAGTTGTTGCGAAGGCCGTTAGCTGTGAATTGAGTCAGATAAGGAAAAAATGTGAAAATAGCCTGTTATGTTTTGTGGTGCTGGGATCAAACAAACTCAGGGCTTCGCACAGTGAAGCAGGGTCAGCACATTAGCTACACCTTGTACCCCACCTCAAATAAGTCTTTAAAATAAAATCTGGTGCAAACTTTCTTTGGCTTTCTTTGGAGACTCTTCAGACCAGAAGTGTTTGGACTTTCACTTGTTACTGTTTGGAGATGTGGACACATCTTCGATGCCAAAAGAGGGGTGTTAATTTCATGAAGTAGTGTGATATGCTTAAATTTACCTCATATAATCATGTAGAGGATTTTAATTGCTTCATCCTTGCTGAATGGTGCTCAAAATTATATTAGTATTTCACCCCAAAAAACAATATTTTTAAATGTGGCAGCTTCAGATACATAGACTTTTTAGTATCACTTTCAGATATTTCTTTCTTTTTTTAATAAAATATTTTTATTGGTGTTTTTTGTATTTCATACATCATTTCTCAGTCCAATTTAGTCACATTTCCTTTTCCATGTACACCACCCCACCCCAGTCATGCATTCTGCCATACATCTTCTGCATCTTTTTCTCAGTCCTTTTAAAGTTTTTCTCTGTAGAGGTTTACTGCTTGGGCAGAAGTTAACTGTTTCAGTCAGTTCTTTGATCCAGTCCTTTTGTTGTTGTTGTTCCCTCCCATTTGTATTGCTCTAAAATATGCCTATGTATGTGTCACATGTATACCAAAATTATGACCTCTGAGAATAAGCTGTGTGTTAATTCCAAAATATGCTTCACATTTTCCCCTTAATTTTATATTACTCTAAAATATGAATACCTACCCTCCACCCATATACCACAATTACAAAGTCTGAAAATATCTGGTAAGTTAATTCTAGAGCCCATTAAGGGATTCACATTATAACAGCACAGTTGCCTTCAGATAAAAAGAAATATAACATTAACTTTGCTCAGCTTGCCTTTCAACCAGGGATTTGGTGTTAGCATCCACAAATAAGGGATACTTTATCAACTCTGTGGCTGCACTTAATTGAGTTGCTATCTTATTTTCTGTTAGTGAGAAATTTTGGCCTCCCAGTGGCTATATTACAATGTCTTTCCCTAAGAATGTTTTAATTTGAAAAGCAGAAGTTAGAAATAGATTATTTGTCCTTAAATCTAGAGTGGAGTTAAGTTTATTCTTTTTAATTTTATAAAGTGAATTTCAGTCCTAATTTATCTCACCACAGCAATTGTAAATGCAGAACCCCAAGGGTTGTCAAAGAGTCATGCTGTAGCAATCCTCACAACTCAAAGCTTGCCTGTCTATACAGTTAGTTTGGCCTCCAGTTGAATAATTAATTCATCCAAAATATATGCAAAATAATTAAAATTGACTTAAGCAGAATAACCATTAGTTCCTACTAGGAGATCAAACCACCAACTGGTCACATTCTCATGCGGAAGATCCTACCGCACCTGGGGCAATTAGGAAGATGTCTGAAAGACTGCAGAAGCTTCACGGAGCCCTGCTTATCCTCCCCAACTTCTCAGGGTAATTTAACTTTCTTCCATTGCAAAGGAACTGAGATTCATGTACCTTCCAAGCTTCACCTAATTCCAGTGCCATCTCCACACCAGAAGAGGTTCTCTGACAAATAATGCCTTCAGGAGTATTTTTTTTCCCTTTGGAAAATTAATATAAACAGGAAAAACAAAACAACCAAATATAGTCTAGCAGAATCTGATTTTATTTATTAATGCTGTTATCAATCACAGCCAGAGCAATGATGAAAACATCCAAGAACCGGAAAGAACAATGAAATGAGAATGACAGCTGAGTTAGTAATTACTAACTCAGTGCATAAACCTGAGATCTTACCTCAAAGGATTCGTACCGCTCACGATCAACTGGACCAGTACAAAACAGGTTCCCGGTGTCTCTTTCCACATAAAATAAATTGAGAGGTTCTTTATCAACTCCCGGACCTCTAATGGAATAGTATATAGTGTAGTTTTGAGCTGTGTCAGATTGGATCTAAAGGATAATTATAAACACAAGGCAAATTTACATTTCATCAGAATTTTTATTTTTTATTTTTATTTCTATTTATTTATTTTCTATGTGTGTGAATGTACTGTTTGCACGTAGGTTTGTGCACCTGTGTCCTGCAATGCTGCAGAGGTCAGAAGAGGGTGTCGGATTCCCCTGGAACTGGAGTTCTCCTGGAATTGGAGTTACAGACAGTTCTCAGCCACCATGTGGGTGCTGGGGATCGAACCCAGGTCCTCTGCAAGAGCAGTCGGCACTCTTAACTGCTAGGCTATCTCTCCAGCCCCTCATCAGAATTTTTAACAATATGTTTATGCAATTACAATAAATAACTGACCTCTGTATTATTATGTATAAATAAAAGAGAACTGAGAAATTTCAAACAAGCCATAACCAAAATAGTATAGCAGAATCTTGGTTTTCTAAACCAAGGAATATTTTTAAAAGCCAAATGGTACCTACATGAACCAAATACTTAAGACTTCTCTGAATTACAAAATAAAGCAATATGAAAATGAATAATTATCTGATTGTTACTTTTTCTAGGTGCTGGGAATTTTATTATATGTAACAAATTATTTAAGAAGCTGAGTTTAGCAGGTATGGCGGCATAGGCCTGTGGTTTCTAGCCTTGGGAAAATGGAAGCAGGAAAATATGAGTTCAAGGCCAACGTATGCTATATCCTGAGTTTAAGGCCAGCCTGGAGCTATACAGCAAGGCCTTGTCTAAGTGCAATAAGCCAGACTCTGAAAGTCAAATATTATATTTTCTCTCATTTCTGAATTTAGATTTTATTTATGACATGAAAGCATTCGGGAGACTAGGGGAGAAAGGCGACTAGTAAGAGAACAGGAGAAAGGAGGAGAGAGGGGTACGGGAGTGAATGCAGCCAAAATACAGGACATACTTTAAAGAAACCATTCTTAGGAAACTTAGTACCATGTACCATGAATATACACTGATAAAAGAAATGAATTCTTAAAAACCTTAGTAAACAATTTCCCTAATGAGGCTTTACGATTTGTCAGCATCTCCTCTAGTGAGCCTCAGCTCAACACACAGCCTGGAGTTACTAGAGGGAAAATTAGCTGAAGAAGTGTCTCAATCAGATTGGCCTGAAGGCATTTCATTTCGGTTTGGCATTATGTAGATGGTTCACTGATGTAGGAGGGTCCAGCATACTGTAGATAGGGCCATCCCCGTACACGTACAAGGAAGCTTCCCAAGTGCATGCATAAACCCAGAGTAAGTAAGCCTTTAGAATGCAGCTTCCTCAGTGGTTTCTGCTTGAGTTCCTGCCCTGACTTCCCTCGGTGAAGGATGTGTGTGATGAGAAGGTATAAGCCAAACCAAAAGCAAACTTGGACAGCACATTCCTTCTTATAAGAACTGAGTAACAAAAACTGAGTGAGAATAAAAATTATTTTGGTCCTTCATTCAGAAAACAGACTTCTTCCAAGCTGTCCTCACCTCCAGGGGAATAGAGATCGTGACATCAGGGTGACTACAATTCTTTCTACACAGCTCCTCCTCAGCTCTTATGTCCTTCATTCTACTGCATTAAACTTGTTACTTGGGTGTAACAGAGGATTTCTCTCATCATTCAAGAACTAAAGGACAGAAATTCAAATCATAGGCCAAGTGGCAATGGCTCCTGACAGTGGAAAGGGGGGCAGGCTGGCCGGGGTTCCATGAAAGTCAAAACTAAAGAGGGATGAGAGAAACTGTGAATTTGGTGAGATGTAAGAAATGGACTTGGGGTGGAGCGATGGCTCAGGGTTAAGAGCACTCACTGCTCTTGCTGAGGGCCTGGGTTTGGTTACAGTTTCAGGGGGATCCAATGCCTTCTGGCCTTTAAGAGCACGGTAGGCATGTGGTTCTCACAATTCACACAGGCACACATGCACACACACAAATTAAATAAATAAATTCATCTTTAAAAAAACAAAGAACTGGACTTGGTAGATAGGAGACTGGGGAGGGGGGCAACAAAGACAATGCAGGGATGGATGAACAGAGTGTGGTGACACACGCATGAAGCCCTGAGGAACAGTACTTCTGGGCACTAACAGAAGATTTAATAAAAAACAAAGAAGGAGGGGCTGGAGGGATGGCCTAGCGGTTAAGAGCGCCGACCGCTCTTGCAGAGGACCCGGGTTCGATCCCCAGCACCCACATGGCGGCTGAGAACCGTCTGTGACTCCAGTTCCAGGAGAACTCCAGTTCCAGGGGAATTGAGACCCTCTTCTGACCTCCGCAGCATCGCACGACACGGGTGCGCAGACCTGCACGCAGACAATACATTCATACACATAAAAATAAATAAATAAATAAAATTAAAAAAAAATTTAAAAAAAAAAAAAAACAAAGAAGGAAAGAAATGAACTTGGGGATAAGCAACAGAAAGGCTGCTGTGGATTTCTTCCCCAGCTCTGAATTCAAACTTCATTGTGGAATAATAGTTTTGGATTTCTAGGCTAAGCCCAAGCTGTGTGATACATTTGTTGATAGGGGGAAAAAAAAATCACTAAGGAAATGTGCTTGAGGATACTAGATAAGTTGTACAATTTTTTTTTAGTAAACTTGCAACATGTATGTGGAATTATTAAGAAAACTATCTACTCACATATAAATACAGGATATACCAACCCTCTACTCCTATATTCATACAAATCTATTTTTATATACTTTTGGTCAGTACTTAGCATCGAACCAGGGTCTCAAGCACATTAGGTAAGCACTCTACCACTGAGCTCCACCTGGAGACCTCATGTCATAAATAATTTTAAATACCTATACAGTATACATATAGTGTATATATTTTCATTTTGCTTAATATGTAAAGTACAGACATCAGCAATCAAAGTAAACTGTACCTGTTGCAGAAAAAGTGGGAAAGGACCCAAAGAATTCTCCTGCATCGAACAAGGAATGGGAGCCCATCTTCTCTTGGCACGGCTTAGAAGTTTCCCTGTATACTGTCTTTTCTTTAGAACCTTTATTTAGAAAACAGGAAAGATAAGTATTAATCAATGAAGCAAATGGCTACTTCTTTCTTAAACAATGGAGCTTTGAAACACCTTTCTCCTCTCATGAGGTTTAGCTAGAGAAGAGTAAAACCATGGTGGTGCTTGAAAACCAGATTCACTTTCAATATAGCAAAACTCATAATAATAATAATTAATAATAATAATAATAAAGAAAAGCTGTCTAATTACATCCCAACAAGCTCTTGAGAAAATAATTTGATGGAAATATGGAAGAGAGATGGACTTGGAAGCACAGATGCAGCACTGAAAAGAAAATTCTTATTGCCATGCAAGAACATGGAAGGAGGGACATGTCAGAAGAATGAGGGTGGGTTCATTTCATATCTAACACAGTCACATTCCACTCACCAGCAGCTCCCCAGAGCCAGGGGACCCACAGAGATCTGTATTAGAACAAGGAGAAAAATGCAGTGACAACTCTCAAACTGGTTCACCGAAGAATGGGTCTGGAGAAGCCTTTCACAATGCAGCAGGCATGCATGTGATCCGAACCTCTACCTAAAACAGTCACCTATTGTCTAAGACTACAAGCTATGCTAACAATACCACATAGCCAAGGACCTAAATATGAGGAGACAGAAAGCTGCCTCTGCATCTGTATCTCCTGAGGGTCAGATGGCCCTTTGAGGTTGAGAATCATTGAAGCTATCCTTCGGTCATTCTATCTACATGAGAAACTAAGACACACCGAGACAGTCCCCGACACATACACACGAGCAGTCCTGATCCTCCAAGGCCTGGCTCTTCACAGGATCACAGCACTGTGGTTTTTGACCCCCCACTCCTTTTGTAGACTTTTCTAGGGGATCATGGAAAGAAATGCCCTAAAAAGGAGATCAGGTCCATCATATCTGAGACAGGAACAAGGGTCAACTTTCTCCTTGAATATGCGACCTGCCTCAGGAACAGTCATAACAATCTCTTGAAAATCCACAATGCAGAGCCCTCTGGGCTGCTCTCTGCCTTGAGGCAGCCCCTCTAGTCTCTCTTTGGAGTGTTTGTCTGTGCTTGGCTTCACTAAATAAATTTCTGCTTAAACTGTCTCTTGACTGAATTCTTTGCTTCAACAAAACAAGAAGGAGGAGACCCCATAATGTTAAATGAATGAAGGGGAAAAATCCTCTCCCTCATCTAAAGACAGAGTTTCACAACTTGTTTTTGAAATCCATTCTGTAGTAAAGATTAATAAACACTTCTGTGTGTCCAATCTCAAGTTCTCATGCTGTACATTCTCTGTTTATGTCCCAGTCGAAGACGGATGACAACCTGTACTCATCTCTGTTGTGCAGCCCTTTTCCACCTAAACCTGGCTGAACTGGGGCTTTTATTCTACCCCCCCCAACCATCCATGCCAGGACTTCTCGGATCCCATATCTTTAACCCACGTTGTAGCACTTTCTGCATCTCCAATAGCTTACCTCTGCCCGACCCTCTAAAAGGACAGACATCACCCTCTCTTCTTGGCTATCCGTGTTAAAAAGCCATATGGTGAAACGCCTCTGCCCCGAGGACAAAATAACAGCCTTGGTTGTATAGACTGAACCATCCTCCAAAATTTGGAAATCGGGATCACTCGAATGAATTAGATTTGCAGATTTAAAGCAGTCCTTCAGGTCAACTGCAGAAAATATACATTGCAGTCACTTGTAAAATAGAACATAACAGCATGTAACTTTGGCAATACAGACTTTAAACAATATATTCAGTATTTCAACATATACATGTAAAAGGGGCTAAAAACTTGAATTATATCCACACTTCAATGTTTTAGCACTAACATTTTATTTATTGTTTTTATTTTTTATTTATGAGTGTATTGTCTGCATGTATGTAAGTGCACCCACATTGTGCAATGACTGCAGAGGTCAGAAGTGGGTGTCAATTCCCCTGGTTGTTGGCTGCCATGTGGGTGCTGGGAATCGCTCCCACGTCCTCTGCCAGAGCAGCCAGTGCTCTTAACTGCTGAGCCATCTCTCCAGCCCAATGTTTAGTATTTTAAAGCATATATAAAACTATATGGTTAAGTTCTGCTTAAATACATGTATTGTTTTATATCTACTTAAAGAGACACATGCCCTGAGATGAAGGCATGTATGCTTCAATATTTTAATATTGAAGGCAACTCTAAAAAAAGTTCTTATTAATTGAAATTAGCTATAGAGAAACACAATACTTTAATTATAGTAAATAGAATTTAATTGACTAAAATCAGTACTTATTAAATTTTTACTGAAACTATGATATTACAATTTGTTTGATTATTTTTCCTTATGCAATTGAGGTATATAAGAATTAATTGACCAGCTAGTGAGATGCCTTCGGGGGTAAAAGCTCTTGCCCTACCAAAATATGAATAAATAAATAAATAAATAAATGATTCATACAAACAATATGTGGGGCTAAGGACATAGTTTGACACTGGATTGTTTGCCTAGCATACACAGTGGCCTGGGTTCGATTCTCAGCACAACTCCAGAAACAAAAACAAAACAACAACAACAGCAACAACAACCAAAACAACCTCAAAGTGCAATACAGAATGTAGAAGTAAAACACAGTAAAATATCAAAATGCGTTAAGATGAAAATCCAAAAATCTCCTTTAAACTGAAATCATTTCAGCATTCTCAATCACCCAGAAGCATATTTGGTGGATACCACATCTTCCATATAATGTAAATGTCAGAACTTATTTCATTGCCAAACTAAACACTTCAATCTAATTTGAGTAACTGTGTTTTTTCTTTTCTTTTCTTTTCTTTTTTTGGTATTTTTTGTATTTTTGAGACAGGGTCTCCCTGTAGCACCAGCTATCCTGGATCTCACTATGTAGACCAGGCTGGCCTCAACTCACAGAGATCCTCCTGCCTTTGCCTCCTGACTGCTGGGATTAAAAGCGTGTGCCACCAGGCCTGGCTGAAGTAACTATATTTTTTTCAAAGGAGAATAGTACTGCTTTGTTAGCACACAGGTATATTAACAGGTACTATGTTATTGATTCATCTATGTTTATACTATATCAATGGCTTAACTGTTAGTCACATTTCACTTATGGTCCTAAAGGTAATAGTAACATTTAACAAATCATACAAACTTAGGACTTATTACATACTTTAGCTGGTTTGTTTGTTTGTTTTACCTCTGCCAACAAATTTCTCAGCATGTAGTTCAGAGGGAACATGAAGGATAACTTCTTTACAGGCATCACTGGCAAATGTCAAGATCTTAAAATAAAATGAAACAATTTAGTGCCATACATGCAAAACATCTTTCTAATGTGCATATAGTTTATGTGATTACTAATTATTTATATATTGCTCATTTAATTACATAAAAGAAATCCTAATTAAATATATAAGCAAATTTATACTTGTACGAAATTTATCTTAAATCCATTCACATAATTTTAAAAATAAAATGAGAAACATACAGTAGAGTAAGAAACCTGAAAAATTATTATGCTAAGGACATAAAGCCTCTTCCTTCCCTCCTCCACAACACAGTTTAGACTGGGAGAATCATATTCTTTCTTATGCTTTGCTTTCTATTTGGTAAAATAAATTTAATAACAATTTCCCTGACTGCTTGGAAGGTCAGAGTGAGGAGCTAGCAACCACATGCGTGAGGCAATCCTGAAAACTATCAAGATGAAGCCACAGGAACAAACTGAGTGAAGAAAAATAAAGAGAAAAATCTACAAAGCCAGAAAATTATTTTTGATAAATTTTCAATTGCCCAGGAGCTATGGAGCCAGAGGAATAATCTCCCAAACAAAATGTGAGGCCCTTTACCGAGAAGCACTTTTAGCTACTATGGAGAGGAATGGAGAACATGCAGTCCCAGTCCATTCAAACACATAAGTCCTTTTGACATATTAACGTATTTTGCAGACATATTTTCTTACTATTCAGAAAATAGTTTACCTAAAAATTGTTTAGTTATTTAGTAATTTATGGTGAACCCATTTTAATATGACATGTATTTGAATATGAAAATTTAATTCTATTCAATCCATCTTAAAGCACCTGTATTATCCAGTTTAAACTATGAGGAGGGGTCAGGTAAGGCAGAGATTACATTTCATTTTCAAAATTAAAATAGATACAATAATGAGACTGAATTTGAATACAAAGTAAAAGAAGGGGACTTTCATGGGCTACATAGTTGAGACCAGGAATATAGCTCAATGATTCTGAGGACTGCAGCTCAAGGTGATTGGAAGAACACATCTACTTATTCATTCAACTAACACTTCATGGTGGTTTGAATGAGAATGTCCCCCATAGGCTTCAAGTATTTAGACATTTTGTCCCCAGTTGGTGGCACTGTTTTCAGAAGTCTTAGAAGGTGTGGCCATGCTGGAGAAAGTACATCACTAGGGGCAGGCTTATAGAGCTCAAAAAGCCTTTCCAGTCTGCAGTTGCTCTCTCTCTGCTTCCTGTGTCCATGTGAAGATGTGAACCTCAGCTTTCTGCTCCAGCTCCTGCCACCATGCCTCCCTGCCATGATGGACTCTAATTCTCTGGAACTGTCAATTGTAAGCTCAAATAAATCTTCTTTTATAAATTCCCTTGGTCATGACGGTTTTATCACAGCAACAAAAAAGTGTCCAATACAGTAATTGGTACCACAACTGGGCTGTAGGCTGTGAAGAACCTGACCATGTGGGCCTCTGGAGAAATGTGGAAGATTTTGGAACTTGGGCTAGAAAGCTGTTGACTGCTATAAGGAAAGCTTAATGGGCCATTCTAGTAGAAGACTGGAAGAAAGCAGTGCTGAGAAAAATGCATTTCCAGAGGAAAATAAGTACTTAAGCAGCAACTGGGATATTTTGGCAAAGAGTCTGGCTGGAGTTTGCCCACAGCCCAAATGCTTGCCTGAGGCTAAGTTAAAAAGCAATGGACTAATGTCTTTGGCAGAGGATATCTCAAGACAGTCTAATGTAGAATCAATCAGTGGCGTGGCTATTAATGGTGAATATTATACAGATCTGCAGTGAAAAAGAGCAAATGGGGCAGAAAGAAATGCAGAATGTACAGTTTGGATTGGAAAAGTGCAGGAGGGAGATTAATATTGGAAAAGGCAAGTGAAGGAGAGGACCCCTTTGATAAGGAGATTAAAGTGATTAAGGAAAGGCCTAGATATTTACAAGTAAACAATAGAAACAGTTCCTTCAGGGCAAGACCACACCCAGCTAAGCCTCCAAGTTTTGAAAGGAAAATACTGAAAGGGTTTTCTATCCCAACAAGTCCAGGGCAGAGAAAAACTGAGAATGTCCTTGAAGTAGGCCAGGGTCCATCACAAATTTGCAGCCAAACTCAGGAGTTTCACTAATGTGGTGGTGGCTTTAGAGGTATGAAGGATGCAAAAATGAACTGGTCATCAGTTCTTCCTCCAGGGTTCCAGGCCAGGCAGAGTGCAGCAGGGGCATCCCTGCATAAAGAAGGGCCTGACAGGCCATTGGGTGAAGCTGTGAAGGTGAAGCCTGGTTGGCAGAGGAGACCCCAAGAAGACATTTGAGATGCTAGAGACATGTTTGCCAAGGAGAGCTGCATACAGGGAGTGGTACCAGCCTAAGAAAAAGATGTATGTTGCACGCAAAGCTGGAAGAGCTGAGCCATCTAAGCCCTTTGGAAGTAAAGTCCCAGAAGTCGCACATGGAGCAACTGGACTTGGTGTTTGCCCTGCTGGTTTTCAGTCTTGTTTTGGTCCAGTATTTCCTCACTATGCCTCTATTCCTCACTTTTGGAATGGGAATGCGTTTTCGGTTCCACTTATGTTGGGAATATGCAATTTGTCTTTTGAGTTTATAGGAGCTTACAGTTAAGAGACTGGCCTGAGTCTCAGAAGAAACTGGATTGTAGACTTTCGAATAGTAGTGAGACTGGTAAAGACTATGGGGACTTTTAAGGTTGGACTAAATGCATTTTGCATTTTATAAAGTCATGAGCCTATGGTGGCCAGGGAGTGGAATGTGGTGGTTTGAATGAGAATGTCCCTCATAGGCTTCAAATATTCAAACATTTTGTCCCCAGTCGGTGGCACTGTTTTGGGATATATTAGAAGGTATGGCCATGCTGGAGGAAGTACATCACTGGGGGTGGGCTTAGTGAGTTTTACAAGCCTTGCTAGTCTCCAATTGCTCTCTCTCTGCTTCCTGTGCCCACTTGAAGATGTGAACCTCAGCTTTCTGCTCCAGCTCCTGCCCCCATGCCTCCCACCATGGTGGACTCTAATTCCCTGGAATCGGAACCGTCAATTGTAAGCTCAAATAAACTCTTCCTTTTATAAGTTCCCTTGGTCATGGTGGTTTTATCACAGCAACAGAAAAGTGACTAATACATACTTATTCACTCAACCAACATTTACTCATTCATCCAACACTCAAAGCTAAGGAGGTGCTGATCTGAATCATAGGTTCCAGCAATGAGCAAAGTCCTTTTCCTCACAGGCTCACGTAGTGAGACAACAACTGAACACAAAAATGAACAAATGTCACATCCCTCCAAGGCAAAGGGAGAGCTGAATTATGAAAAAATAAAACAAAGAAAGAAGCTGACACACACAGAAGACCAGAGTGAATGAACTGACGAAAGTAAACCCTACCTGAGGAACAGACAGCTTGGGGAAAAACAGAAGAAAGAAAGAACAATATCCCTGCTACGTTAGAAGGAAAGCAAGGAGGTCAGATGCACAGGAATACACAGGGAAGAACAACAGGAGACAGAGTGAAATGCCAATCTGAAGCTGATCATCCAGGGTCTAAAAGGCCATGATAAGAAATGGCAGATTTTCTTCAGAGTGCAAAGAAAAGCCATAGGAGCTTCAGAGTTGTGGAGTATTATAATCCAATATCTGCACACAAGCTGGTATTGCTGTGTGCCAAACAGATTATAGACAGATGCAAACAGAAGCCACATCTGGGAAAATATGGCAGGAGTCTAAGGCAGGGATGGCGGTGAGCAGCACTAAAGTCTTCCTGGTGGAGAAGCTGCTGAATGGAACATTCAAGACAATTACTTTTGATAATAGTATGGTCCTAGTCTTTTCTGTTGCTACAATAAAACACTGGTCACAACCAACTGTGGAAGAAAAGGGTGGGGGGAAAAAGGGAGGAACTTGGGCAGGAGCTGAAGCAGAGACTGTGTAGAAATGTTGCTTACTGGCTTGCTCAGCCATTTCTGATACAGCCTAGGATGGTACAGCCTACAGTGGGCTGGCCGGCGTGTCCTACCTCAACCCACAGGCCAAACTGATGGAGAAAATTCCTCAATTGAAGTTCCCTCTTCCCAAGTGTCTGTCTTTTGTGTCAAATTGACAAAAAATTAACCAGCCCAAGTAGCCAACCCTTCATTCAACCAGCAATAAATTTTACTGAATGTCTACTATGTGGTAGACACACAGCAGCAAACAGGATCTGCATGAAAAACTGAATCCCATGAAGTCATGTTTGTAAGCTCAGGAGGGAAGGAAAATGCATGACAGGGAAGGACAGGCTGGCATGGGAAAGTAGGGGAGCAAACCTCATATAGGAGCCCCATGAGGTCATCCAAGGAGTGGCCATGATCAGTCATGACAGGAGGAGACAGAGTTTAATCTGCAAGCAGGGAATGATGTGATGACAGAGACCTGAAGACAAAACTTAGAACTGCTGACATGTATGGTATAAGGAGGAAAAACTACTAAATTCGAATCAGAGGAGTAAGCTTCCAAAGTGTTGGCAATCCATACAAATACGTTTTCCTAAACAGAATCAGAAACTGATATGGTTTAGGTATGTAACAAACCCCAAAAGAATTGTCTCCAGGTAGTAGATCCAATCATTGGAGGTGACTGGATGGATGGTGGGGATTTGACCTAATCAATGGGCGTAAGTGGATTCTTCATTTGATGGCACCACTAAGAGGTATGGCTCCCTATTTGAGTACTGAGGTCACTGGAAACATGTCTTCAAACGGTTAGCCCAGCTCTGACCCCTTTCTGTTATTCCTTTTTGCTTACTGGCAGCCATGAGGTAAATAGCTTTCCCCTACCAAGCCCTTCCTCAATGATGCTTGTGTCTTCTATCAGCTTAAAACCAGAGGTGTGAGCAGATCATGACATGAGGCCTCTGAAACTGTGAGCCAGAATAACCATCTGCACTAACCTGCTTCCCTCAGGGATTTCTCACAGCAAGAAGAAAACTGACCAACACAGAAAGCAAATTTGTCTCTGGCAAATAAATTACATTAGCAGTTGATATTTGAATATGGTATCTGAGCACTGTGGAGAAATAGATGAGGAGAAATAAATTTCATTCCCAGCAAAGACAGGCAAGGTAATTAAAAAAATGTTGTCTCCAAACTAATTAGCAAAGATAGAGAGCATGGCTTTAACCATTTTAGGACATCAAAAATAGCAAGAAATAATAGGCAAATAAAACCAAAAAAACTGTAGATGAAGCTAGAATAAGACAGCCAATTCAGGAAAGAACCCAGAAACCACTTCTGACCTGCCAGGATTTCGCTCCTGTTTGTTGGCCTCAGTAGAGACTAAGTGAACTAAAAGAACAGGGTGTGCCTACAATCTAAGGGAAGACACTCTCTATTACACCTTCATTATGAGGTGGAGCCACACATAATCTGGCCTTAGCAAGAGTTTGTGATCCACATTCAAATCCCTTGTTTGCCCGAGAAGTCTCCTGTATGCTATA
Source organism: Rhizomys pruinosus (assembly GCA_009823505.1). Classification (NCBI taxonomy): domain Eukaryota; kingdom Metazoa; phylum Chordata; class Mammalia; order Rodentia; family Spalacidae; genus Rhizomys; species Rhizomys pruinosus. The sequence goes on from VZQC01012828.1 coordinate 353,436, forward strand.
ATCACAATTCCAATGACAGAGCATTGGAAGCAAGCCCACTGTGGAAGCTAATCATCCCTGGATTTAGAGTTACCATGGAAACACACCTCTGTGTGTGTCTGAGGATGTTTCCAGAAAGATTTAACTGAAGAGGGAAGATCCACCCTTAAGGTGAGTGGCATCATCCCAGGGACCAGGATCTTAGGTTGTGTAAGAAGGAAAATGAATGAAGACGGGAGAGCGCCAGCCTTCACTGCTCTCTGCTTCCTCCTGCCTGTGCTGTTAACCAGCTACCTCACTACCTCTGCCAGGACTTCCTCACCTAAGGAGACTGAATGTTTCTGGTGGTGCAGGCTTTAATCCCAGCACACGGGAGGCAGAGGCAGGCAGATCTCTGTGAGTTCAAGGCCATCCTGGTCTACAGAACAAGCTTCAGGTCAGCTGGGACTAAAAGGGAGACCTTGTCTCAAAAAAAAAAAAAGCTCTTCCACCCTGAAGTTGCTTCTTCTCATCCATTTGGTCACATCAATAAGAAATAGCTAATATATACACTAAACCTGGAAACAAAACAAGACTTCAAGGATCACCACCAGTATTTACATTACATCGAAAGTATTACAGGCTGAAGCAGATGAATTGCAAAGGAAGTGGTTTTAAAAACTTTTTTTGTGCTGCGCATGGTGGCACACGCCTTTAATCCCAGCACTTGGAAGGCAGAGGCAGGCAAATCTCTGTGAGTTCAAGGCCAGCCTGGTCTACATAGCAAATTTCAGCACAGCTGGGGCTACAGGGAGACCCTGTCTCAAAAAGACGCCCCCCCAAAAAACCCTTTATTAGCCATTTGCTATAACTTTAGCCTCAAAACTCAAGCAAACCAACCAATGAATTACCAAAAGAGAATTTGTTAAGAAAGCAGAATTAATTGCTAAAATATAGCTAGCACAGTCTTCATGACCATAATAAAACCAGTCAGATAATGTAAAACAAGACATTTTCCAAAGCAATAAAATGTTTGAAAGTCAAGGAGTCAATAGAGTAAGAACCCTCAAGGCCTACTTCAGGAAACTCTAAGAACATTTCTGCAAGGCATAAAGGTAAACACATACATAAAGACATCCTAAATTGAATTACAATTTTATGATCTCAATAAAAATATCTCAACAGAGGATTTCCTGGATCTAAACAAGCTGATTCAAAAGGTCATAGAAAAAAAATTAAATTAGGCAGGAAAATTATGAAAAAGAAGAACAACAAAAAGATGTGTAGACTTTAATAGGTCCCATAGTCTGATCACTTAAAACAAGGTTTGGTATTAGGATGTGAACAGAACAGCCTCAAACACTGTTTGTCTGCACCTGATTTGACTATGTACATCCATAAAGGACATCCACCTCTTGTCACTAACAATTTATGAGAATTTCTGTTTATGTACATCCCAGCCTACACAGCATGATGTCAACCTTCTGAGAGTTTATCAAAGTGGCATATCAATGTAGTTTGCAATCCACTTTTTTATTAGTGAACATGGTTTTCTTATAATTTAAGGAATTTTTGTATTACTTTATAGCATTTTGCCATGTCCTTAAGACTAGAGTTTTTCTTCTTAACTGATAAGAACTTTTTATGTATTACACTATCCTTGTAAAATATCATATATATTTATATATACATAAATACAGTTTATCAGTTAACTTCTAGCACAGCTGATGTTTTATTTGGATAAGTGGGTTTTGTTTTTGTTTTTTTTTACCATGGAAATTGTATATGTTGATATAATACCAGACTTCTCGATTTGAATGAATTGGTTTTTGAAATCTGAATCATAAATAGGTTTTCTTAACTTAATTTGTGAGAAATTCATCCTGGTGCTTCTATAATCCATATGATGTCATTTGTTTTCCAATGTTTTATACTTGGAGTTTCCCATGGTGTTTTGCATAAGGTATGGAGTCAGTTTTGTCTTTTGGTAAATTTCTGCCTGGTTCCAGTAGCCTCACAGTCATTCTTACTTAATAACTCTTATACTACTGCTATTTTTAACAACAGGACATGTCATCGACTGTAAAACAGCTGTCTGGTGACCCAAAACCTAAAACTGAGAGCAGAGCATCTGCCAGAATTAATTAACTTGGTGATTGTCATCTCTACTTCCGGGTCTTCTAGTCTACTGCTCTACCTGCATAGCATGTGAAGTGACACATAGCCAAGCTTATCCATTGAGATATTATTTGTAATAGCAGAAGCAGTGGCAGATGTGACAGATACATGTAAATACATCCATGTGATATCTTTGAAAACAGATTCATTGAGACCATGAAGTATTATGTATTAATGAAGACAAAAGAAACTTCTGGATTCTCTGCGTGAAGCAAGGCACATACTAATGTGATATGTTGAAGATTACGTTATTTAGAGATGTAAAGTCCTCTTTTGTAATGATGATGTCTGGAATAGCAGTAATATAATAATGTGAAAATTTAAGCCATAAAGTAGAAGAAATGGCCTAAGAAAAAAATTTACATTCCAAGCAACAAGACAGACTTACAGTTGCATTTATAAGTGGAAGCAGTGGCCAAAGATACAGAAGCAGAAAAGAGAAGGTTGGGGTGGAGTGCATGGGAAAAGTGGGGATTTACTGCTTAGTAGGTATAAAGTTTCTGTTCTGAAGACCCAAGAGTCTAGAGATCTGCGGCCCAGCACTGTGCATCTAGTTAATCACTGTACACTTAAAAATCTGTCAAAAGAACAATTTCATGTTCTATTTTTTTAACCACACACAAAAAATAAACCAGGTGTAAAGTCAGAATATGAGTGGTCACAAAGACTTTTTTTTTCAGTTGTGAATTTGAAGAATGGAGACATGATCGCTGTGTAGAACTCGTGATGAATAAAATGTGTCACTTGGATTTGTCACTCCTCGAATGGTCTCAAAGAACAAAGCATTCCTTAGGCATTCAGGAAGAAGAAAGCTCCAGCCCTGAGCACAGTATTGGGAGGGGCGGTACTGGGAAGTGGAGGCTGGCTGATGATGAATGTCCAGGGATTACTAGAGCGCCTGGGAGCGGCACCCCTAAAGTCATTCTTGAGCAGACTTCACATCTTAGTCTTTCTGCTTTTCTCACACCCACCAGAGGCTGACAGGGCTCTGGGCAGGTGGGCACCTGGAATTTAGAACTTGAGGGGGTGAGGGGGGATCACACTAAGCTTTCCTGCAAAATGAGGGCTGCCTACAGCTCTCTCTCTCTCTCTCTCTCTCTCTCTCTCTCTCTCTCTCTCTCTCTCTCTCTCTCCACCTCAGTTCCTGTTAAACTCTGAGTTAGGAGGGATCAAGGAATAGATAGATTCCCCACTTGCTCACTCAAAGCGTGCATTCTTCTTCACAGAATGGGAGAGGACAGGTACAAAGCGGATGCCTGGCGAAGCAGCGCCTAAACATGCCTTTTCTATCAAAGAATAAGGCTGTGGTTTAAGAGGAAGTGGCAACTTCATTCATTAGGTACCAAACCAAAAAGCACCCCCATCAGCAAAATATTTTGTTTCCCATTATTTATTCTAGTTTTGTTTTCTTCAACTGCAAAGCGCTAATTTCTGGGTACCTGGCCTTTCTGTGCTTATGAATATGGCCCCGAGAATTCTGGTCAAGAATATTTAGTTCATTCATTCCTTGAGAAAAACATTCTAATAATGGCAATAGCCACCACAATTTCGGCAATTAAAAATTCGGCAATCCCTTGTGAAATGTTGAATCCAAGAGAAGGGGGTGTTATCCTAACTTAGGCCCCTGCTTCCACCAAGCCCTGTGGTTCCTGGTACCCTACATCCTAGGAGCCAAAGGAGCCCAATGCTGCAGGCTCAAGCCACAAACAAGTAGCTCATTCTTTCGCATAGCCCAGTGAACTTTTTTCCTTGTCCCAGGGACCCAGATAAATTCCAATACAGGGCACTTCGATCACAGACTCCCCAGGGGTTTGCTCCCAGGGCTGGATGGAATTCTAGATGCAGTCTTTTCTACCTTGGCCAGAGGCTGTCCTGTCCCAAATAAGGTCACTTCTGTGACTCCCGCCTCTGGGAAGGGCTGAGGTCATTGTTTTGCTTCTAAAAGGGGGTAAAAAAGCTAGAGCAAGGGTTGAGGTGGGGGAAGGGGTGCAAACACCTCCAGGGACGGAGCTCACGCCCAGGGCGTTCACTCGCTGGAGACTAGGGACCAAGGCCTTTCAGGCTAACAAAGGTCACCTCCTGCCCGCCCATCTCCTGACTCCAGGAGAAGGTACAATCACCCTCTAAGGTCGCTCACACGCGCCCATGGTGCCTCCCCACCACACTGTCCTCAAGATCAACCCTCCAAAGGCAACGAGTGTCCTTTCTGACCCCAAGGACACCGGCTTGCAGAACCTTCTGCCCTGGGCTGCCGGGACCTTGTGCTCCCAGGCCTGCACAGCAGACAGAGGCAGCTGCCGGGTGCACCCCGCTGCACCCCGAGGCCAGGGTTTTGCCTGGGTGTTCGCAATCCGCCCCCGTCTCTACCTGCGATTACATCTCAGGGCCACCCGCCCTCCCCTGCGGGCCACGGCGACCGGTGGCTTCCTGTCTGCCCCCCCACCCCCACCCCCACCGCCACCAGCTCCAGCCTAAGCCGCTCCCTGCACCCCACTGGACCCCCGGGACCAGTCGCCCGGGCCCAGCGTGTCCCCTCTCCCCTCCCAGGCCAGGTCCCCGGGCGCTCACCCAGAGGATCAGCAGGAGCGGCCGGCAGAGGGCTCGGCCCCCGCGGCTCGCGGGTCCCGCCGCCATGGTCAGGACGCAGGTCGGGTCGCAGAGAGGACCCGGGCTGGAGCGTGGACGCTGGGCTGGGCGGGCCGCGCACAGGTGGAGCGCGCAGCGCGGTTCCTGCTTTGGTCTGCGGCTCCCGCCTGGGTCCCAAGGGGCTTTTCCTCCGGCTGAGGGTGGGGCTCCGGGCAGGTCCTAAAGACAGTGATCCGCCACTCCTTGCTGTTTTCCTTAATTCTTCATGGCTTTAAGAACTTAACCGGTGGGAACTCCCTCTCGCTGCCACCCTTCTACCTGCGCTAGGTGTTTCTCACAGGCGGAGGCCACCTTTATGTCCCATGCCACCACCGCCACCCCCGCCCCGGTGGCCGCCTGGCAAGATCAGCAGCTGGCCCTGCCCAGCAGAAGCCCTGACTGTACAGAGACTCACAGCCAGTCCTGGCCCTGGCCACGCCCAGCGCACTGCCCTCCAGGCTAGCTGAGGTCCCTGCCCTGCGGGCAACTTCGGACCCAGAACAGCATCCAGGGACTGGACAGGCTAGGTTATTCACCACCGCCTAAGGCCAACCTGATAAAGAGTTCACTCAGAGAGATTCAAATGTGGAAACCGAAGTCCCCCAGACTAGTTCCCATAGGCTCTACCTGAGCACACCATCAAGGACGCAGGGAGTGGGCAGGGGTCCCTAGATTTAAAAATTGCGCCATCACTCAATATTTTTTGTGCGTGGAGGGGGGTAAAACATAGGAAAGAAGAGAGGGAGAGAAAGAAGGAAGGAAAAAGGAAGTAGGAAGAGAAAGAGGGATGAGGCCTATGGGGAAATAACAATACCACACTTCTAAGGAAATCATCCATTGAGGCCCTAGCCCTTGGCTAAGCCTGAGCTACTAATTTCTCTGAGAACCTTCCTTTCACAAACAGGCCTTCTTGGAACTTTAATCTTGAACATCTCCTACTTCAGAATCCTGAACTTTCTGGGGCAGATTGTTTTGCTCTCTGCTGTCAGGACTAGAGTTCATGGTGAAAAGTGAGAAGGAGCAGGAGAGTTTACATTCTGATTCTAAGTGCACTTAAACTGGATGAATTACAGCAGCACTTAACCAGGAAGATTAAAACTTGAGAGCTCCTCAGAAAGCACTGACAGCCATTGTGACTCACACCCAGCACCTCTTTTCAATGACAAGGGAAATTTCACCAAGGAGGACACATGGGTGCTTTCCCTGTTGCCTGGTTTAAGGATGGTTGCAGGAAGCCTGTCTGAAGAACCAACTACAACACTCATGCACCATTTCAATTCTTAGAAATGTTTCCCCACTATGAGCAGACCCAGAATAGTTTTAATATATCAATTTCATGCTAAATTCCACGTGCCTTACACATTCTGTTTTATTAATGAGTGCCACATAATTAGGTGTTATATTGTCTTCAGACCCATAAAATTAGCACTGAACCTTTGCTAGTAAAACAAACCCGCGTTGGCAGCTTAGAGTAGACTTCGTCATGTATTTTTTTCTTTTTTATTTTTGATCCTCGTTCGTGTTTGCATGTAGATGATTTTTGTAAAGTCCTATCATCTTGTTAATGATGACATCACAGTGTCCAGGCTGAAAGTTTCCAGAAAACACAGCAGCCATCTGGTTTCAGGGTCATCCACTTGGACAACAGGCGTGCTCTGGCTTGCCTACCCTCTAATTTCTAATGCCTTAGGGATGGCTCACACTTTTCTTCATTCCAGAAAAGGACAAGAGAACAATTTGACAATTCATCTTAGAGATACCAGATAACTGAGGCTTTTAAAATGGCAATTTTCATTTGTTTCATAATAAAAAAAAATGCTAAAGGAATTAAATATGAAGTACTTATTCTAACTAAGTGCCCAACTTTTGGGGTATATTTAAATTGAGCCACCTGGCCACTGAAATTGATTCCTCCCAGAAACAGATTTCAAACATCTGAATATGTATGTGAAAAGACAGGGAATTATGGATAGAGGTGATTCTTTTTAAGATTATCCTTCGACCATGAACACAACTCTGCTGACAAGAGCCAGCATCCCCTTGCTGTAGCAAAGGGTCAAAAGTCAAGAACAATCATGCATCTTTGGCTGCTTGAGAACTTTTCAGATACTAGTACTTGCATTTGTGAAGTAAAATAACCCAAATAAAATAGCCAGCGATACTGATGCTGCCTGTGGTGCCTCTTCATCGAAAATTAAACTCCTGAGACTGGTTGTGAGATATTTCTTGAGAAACTTGATTGAACACAGGGCTTTGTTTCATAGAAAATCAGAGCCAGGGGTCCTTTAAAGTAGGAACAATGTACAAGTCAAACCCCAGGGACCAAATCTGCCCAGATAGCTTCACGATTTCCTCTTTATCTATTTTTTTAAATTTTATTTATTTTTTATGTGTATGAATATACTGTCTGCGTGTAGGTCTGTGCACCCGTGTCATGCAATGCCACGGGGGTCAGAAGAGGGCATCGGATTCCCCTGGGACTGGAGTCAAAGATGGTTCTCAGCTGCCATGTGGGTGCTGGAGATCGAACCCAGGTCCTCTGCAAGAGCAGTCACCACTCTTAACCGCTAGCTAGGCCATCTCTCCAGCCCAACTTCACAATTTTCTATTCAGAAACTAGAATCTAAATACTTCAAAGTCAACAGCAGCAGCAACAACAACAACAAAACCCACTTAGATGTGTGCAGTTATCTCTCACTTAGCACTACGAATCTTGGGGGACACCCCTAACTGCCAGGCTCTGTTGCAGGGAGACCAGGTAGACAATTCAGTCTTTCGGGGGACTTTCTGTATCTGTGTGGAATGTGCATAACACAGAATGAAGCTCTAGCTGATGGAGTACATGACACGAACCTAAGGCAGAAAATGAAAGCGGGTAGAAGGGTGCTGTGTAGTTCAGCTCCTGCCAAGGTGGAATAGAGAGGAGAATGTTCGGTGGCTTGCAGTAACTGGGACACAACTGCTCCCGCCCAAATTGGCATGAGGATTAAATGGCATGTGTATGAAATGCAGTCAGAGCCAAGCCTGAGACACTGTACATGCTCCCCTAGTTGTTGTTACTATGAGCAGCCCATCCCCCACACTGCACTACCCATCTCCGACCAATCACATCACCCACCCCATCTTTCCCTTGACTGTTCCCATGGCCTGCTTTCTAACACACCCTAAGGGGCTCTGCTTTGATCCAGAACACAGTGCTAAAGCTAATTCACTCACTCTGCCAAATCTTTCAGCCCCTTCCCCTCAACAGCTATCCAAGACATCCTTTGGCAAGGATGAATTAATTTCATAAAGCCAAAATGAGATGATATGGCTTGAAAACATTTTTGAAAATATGCACGAAATTTTATAAAGGAATCATTTTTCCAATGTCAGAAAACTTCTTTAATATTCTCCAATAAATTAGCTACTTACTTTCTAGTGTTCTGCATACTTATTTGGAGCTTGCTTTTCAAAATTATCATCTATGAAGTAGCATGAATCTGGGCCTCAGTAATGTAGTTCATGTTTGGTGTTCATGAAACCCTAGCTTGAATTTTGTGTGTGTGTGTGTGTGTGTGTGTGTGTGTGTCTATTTGTCTGTATGCCTGTATGCCTGTACCTGAGTATGTGACTGAGTTACCATGTGCCTATATTGCCTATATGTGAATGTGTATATCTGTGTGTGCACATGTGTCTAAATATGTCTCTGTGTGTATCAGTTTGTGTCTGTGTGTCTACGTGTGTGTCCATGTGAGTCTGCATATGTGTACTAATGAGTTCAAGTTCTATTACTTTCCAAAGTATAATTTTTGAAATCATAAGTTGAGTGTTACGTCAAGCATAAATCACTTATTGTAGTACTTCCCATTCAGTAGATCTCAGAAGAACGCCCAGCAGTGAGCAAATTGGGAGACAATTGTGACGAACACAGCAGGGGCCAGTTCACAGCACCTGGTCTATGTTTATCAGATGCCATTGAAATATTGCCATATTCCCTCACTAAGAGTCTATGATACAATGTGTCCTTAAGACCACAAAGTTTTCATTCACCTGTTTTAGTCCCTAAGTGATTTATTAGCGATTTCCCTACTTCAGGCCTTGTTCTGGGTAACTGCCAGTGACGAACAGAGGCCAGAGATGAAGCTTAACCAAAGGAGGCACCTGAACTAGACAGAGAAAAAAAGGCAATCTCCATTCTAGATTTCCAATTCGATTCTTTTAGACAGAACGGATTGTAAACAGATTTTTTTTATTTATTTTTATTTTTTTATTTTTTTATTTATTTCTGTATGTGTGTGAATGTACTGTCTGCCTGCAAGTCTGTGCACCCGTGTCGTGCAACGCCGCGGAGTTCAGAAGAGGGTCTCGGATTCCCCTGGAACTGGAGTTCTCCTGGAATTGGAGCTTCAGACGGTTCTCAGCAGCCATGTGGGTGCTGGGGATCGAACCCGGGTCCTCTGAAAGAGCGGTCGGCGCTCTTAACCGCTAGGCCATCTCTCCAGCCCCTGTAAACAGATTTTGACAACGATGAAAGACTGTCATTATAAAGACACTTTATTATGGTTTGAGTCTGAAATTTGTCCGGGGCGTGTTTTGTGTTCCCTATGGGCTAGAAGTATTTTGTCAGGCTGTGAAAGCTTTGGGAGGCAGGCCCCACTGGCAGAAGTTGTTAGCTGGGGGCGTGTCTATACACAGTATGTCCTCTGGGCCTCAGTCTCTGCTTCCTGTTCCCAGGGATGTGCGGGCATCTCTATCACCCACTCTGGCTTCTATGACTGGCCTTCCTGAGGTCGTGGTGGATCGAAGCCACCCTGAAACCTCGAACCAGTTTTTTTCTTAAATTATTTCTCTCAGGTATTTAGATCACAGCAAGACAAATGTATCTAACATAGTTTATGAGCCATTTAAATATTACTCTTGGAAGGACCCCAAAACTAGAAACTTATTGTTTGGGAAGGTAATCTACTTTGGGATATTTGAGACTTTGGCTTGTTTTTCTGAAATGTGTCTTGGAAATCTCCTTGTTGAAGAGGAGGCCTAGTGAGTGCCTTCTCTTGTGGACCATCTGGGCTGTTTCTTGTGCTGTCTGAGTTGAGCATTTATTGCTGCATCTCTAAATATTGCTACATGTGAAGGTCTGTTTCTTCAGATACTTGAATTTGTGGGGCTCCTGTAAGTGCTTTGTCTGCTCTTTCCTCCATCAGAAGCCTTTCCCATCTGCCTGCCTAACTCCCATCTACTGTATAAATGGTGACTTTCATTTACTCCCTTTCCAGGTCAAATCTCCATTAAGACCCTCATACTAGTTCAGAGCACTTGTCACAAATACCATAATAAAGTTATTGGAGTAAGTTGTTGATTGATACTTCCTTCTGCCCAGAGATTACATTTCATGACCTTAGTAGTCTGTCTCTCTTCAATCACCATTATATCACCCTACACAATCACAATTCCCACACATAACAGACAGCTAAGTATTTATGGAATAGAAGAGCAGATGAGTAATGAATAACCAATATGCAACAATTTGGTCATTTTATTGCAAGTAATTATTTTCTTTTTCTATTCTCTATGTCTATTAGCATAGTAGAATGATATGTTGGGTCTCGTTTGATAGGATGGGAGTTTCTAATCTTCCTCAAATATGTTGAATATGCATGCATGATAAAGATGTAAGATAAACCTACCAAGAATGCCCACTGTAGTTTTTGTAAAAGAATAGACAAACACACTAATCAGTTTCAACTTAGAACTCAAGAATGAGTGTATAAACAAGAACTTATAACATTGATGGTTAATCTTGATTGTCAACTTGATGGGATCTGGACTCAATTAAGAGACACATCTCTAAGTGGTTCTATGAGAGAAACTCCATGAAGGGTGGACATGGGGGAGAAGGTTCTCCCCTAGAGAGACAAGCGCCTTCAGGGGGCATCCAGGTATAACGAGCTCTGAGGGAAAAACAGTGCTGCTTGCTTGTCTAGTGAGTGTGTCTGTCTTCCTCCTCCTGCTGCTGCAGTTGTTAGCAGCCTGCTTTTAGCAGGTCCCAGCTTCTCCACCCTTCCAATATGGACTGATAGACCAGTAATTTACCAAGAACACTTGAGCCCTTCTTCCACAGGCTGGGTGGGTGTGGCAAAGAGAAAAGTTAGTGTGTTACACTATGTTTGATGCTTACTCATTTTAATAGGTAGCAAAGGGAAGACTGAATAGGATATTGCTTACATATACATATACATATACATATACATATACATATACATATACATACACCCATCCATCCATAATTATTAGTAGTATACATTTATTTCTATCCTGTAATCAGAAAACAGTAAAAAAGGAACTATCAAATAAGACAAATGAGTAAAGAATAAATCAACATTTATTCAACAATAGGAATAGGAACAAGAATCAACAATAGGAGGAACCATAAAGCTCAATGGTCACAGAACAGCCAGACATGAAATATGGTCTTTAGTATATACGGCTACTATTTTGTTTGTCACACATAATCACAAAAGAAATGAGGTTTGAAAGCATATTCCAAAATGATAACAAAACCAAATGTCCTCAAGAAAGATCTTTCTGGGTGTGATGGAACACACCTTTAGACCCAGCACTCAGGAGGTAGAGGCAGGTGGATCTGTATGAGACTAAGGCCAACCTGGTTTACAAAGCAAGTTGCACCCAGAAGGGGCTACAGGGAGACTGTGTCTTAAAAACGAAGAAAATAAAAGAAGGGGGGTTGACAGTGGACAGTGATGTTAACTGACTAACTGGTAAACTGGTGAGGTCCAACCACAACGCAGACAGATTTGATAATCACTGCTTCCTAGGACTATCATAATCCCACAGTGAATCAAATAATTTTATTAAGATTCTGAACAGATGAAAAATGGATCAATAATCTTAAAATAATAAAAAATGCAGAATAAAGAAATTGATAGTCTAGAAAAGTCCAGTAACATATTTTTAAGTTATTTTATTTATAGTATCTTTAATATTTAAAAAATTTTTTTTTACTTTTTTCTTTTAGTGATTTTGTTTGTTTGTTTGTTTGTTTGTTTGTTTGTTTGTTTGTTTTTGAGACAGTCTTATGGTGTAGCACTGACTGACCTGGAACTCATTATGTAGACCAGGATGACCTCAAAGTCACAGAGATCTGCCTGCTTCTGCCTCCAAAAGTTTTGTGGATAAAATGTAATGGCTTTAATCTTGAAGAACATTTGGTGTGGCAGTAAAAAGGCAAATGCAAAAAGAATAAAGAGCCCGTTATAAGGGAGGCCCACATTGATCTCCACCCTTTTAGGCCCCAATGTTATTCTGTTGTTATTACTAACCCCAGGGACCATGTATACTGAATAAGTTAGTTGCCTCTATGAGAGAAAGATTGGGGGCAATTCAACTGATGACCTTAAGGACACGTTGTATCCTACTTGATCCACACTGCTTAAACGGCCAATATAATTATGTAGACCAGGACGCTTCTGTCTAAGCTAGACAGGAGAGACCAAGATTGGCCTCTCAAGTAACAAGAGAAATGGGGGAATGAAGGGCAACGAGTTAAAAACCTATTCTGCTGACCACACCAAAGTCTCCATCCTAGACAAAAGGGGAGAACTGCCACCTACCATAAAAGTTCTGCAGGAAGACTGTAAGGATCAGGATAAATATGCCTTTGAGATAACTGTTACAGGGGGCAGATAAGCATGTTCCCACAAGCTGCAGGAAGACTGTGTAGGGATCAGGATAGACATGTTTTATTTTGTTGTTTTTGTTTTTTTTTTTATTTCTGTATGTGTATGAATATACTGTCTGCATGCAAGTTTGTGCACCCGTGTCGTGCAATGCCAAGGAGGTCAGAAGATGGTGTCGGATTCCCCTGGAACTGGAGTTCTCCTGGAATTGGAGTTTCAGACGGTTCTCGGCCGCCACGTGGGTGCTGGGGATCGAACCCGGGTCCTCTGTAAGAGAGGTCGGCGCTCTTAACCGCTAGGCCATCTCTCCGGCCCCGACATGTTTTTTGAAATAACTGTTGCGGGTAGTCAATGCAAAGGCCAGATAAGCATGTTCTCACAACCCAACAAACCCAGGAACTATATGTCTTCGACAACCCAACAATCCTGGGAAATATACCATGAATCCTGTCTCCCTTCATCTTAGTTTAATTGAAACGTGTTCTTCTTTGGCTTCTGTTTTTCCTTCTCTATCTCATTAATTCCTTTTCCTCTGCATGATCTCAACATATCGGAGTGCCTCAGGACTTGCCATTGGACCTACTCACTCCCGTGTTGATCTCATCCAGCCTCCACTTTAAACTTTCCAACTGCCTAACAGTTTTAAATTCAGTTCCTCCCAGATCTTGCAAAATCAGTTTTTCCAGTGGGGGAGTTCCCAAGCTTCTCCATCATGACTGTGCACACAAGAGTCTTTCTGCTTTTCGTCAGAATCAACTCCACTCTCCTGGTAACTGAGAGCAAAATTTCTTACAAGTTTTTGTCTCTTGTTTTTCTCTGATACTCCAGATCTAACCAGTGTGCAAATCCTATCAGATGTGCCTATGAAATATCCTGAATTCATCATGTCCTCACTGTCTCCATCAATACTATCCTGGTCCAAAATATCATCATATCTCTCCTGGTTTATGCCAAAAACCTCCTCATTGGTTTTCTTGTTCCCAGTGCTTGTAGCACTTTTCAAAGCAGCAACCATGTTGCCTCTCATTAAATAAATTAAGGCTGAATGTAGCAGCTGGCACCAGTCATCCCAGCCCTCAGGAGGCTGAAGCAGGAAGATCAGGAGTTCAAGACTAGCCTGGACTACATAGAGAGACCATTTCTCAATAAGTAAGTAAATCTAAATAAGCAAATAAATAAATAAATAAATAAATAAATAAATAAATAAATAAATAAACAAATACACTTTAGATCACTATATTAGTGTATTTAAGGTCCTCTAAAATTATTCCAAATTTTAAAAGTCCTGTGGATGATCCTCATCTCACTGAGATCAAATCCAGTGTCTTTCCAATAATCTGTAAGTTTTCCATGCTTCAGTGGTTCACATCTGCTCCAGTATGTCTTAGAGGTAGCAGGTTCTTTAGAATCCTTTCGTTCTATGGCTTAACTTCTCAGGAGCCTCTTCATGTCTTGCTGCTGATCCCTACAAATTAAGATGTTCAGCTTCCACTGTCTGCTCTCTGTTCTCAAACACTTTCCCCTACACAAACGAAACCACCTCTTGGTTACAGGGCTCCTCCTGTCCCACCCCCCCCCCCCGCCATTTCTTTCTTGAGCAACTTTTATTAAGTCAGAATGTATGTCTTTCTTTTTTTTTTTTGCATACATTATATTTCAGTCAAAAGTCAATCCTTGGGCTTAGGGCTGTAGTTCAGGTGGTAGAATTCTGGCCTAGCATGTACAAAGCCTTGGTTTTCATCTTCAGCACTGCATCAACTGGATATGGTGATGCTTGCTGTAATCCCAGCCCTTGAGAGGTACAAGCAGAAGGACCAGGTCATCCTCAGCTACACATCAAGCTCAAGGCCAGCCTGAGTACATGAGACTCTATCTCCAATCCTTCTCCTCCTCCTCCTCCTCCTCCTCCTCCTCCTCCTCCTCCTCCTCCTCTTCCTCCTCATCCTCATCCTCCTCCTTACTGGCACATTGCTGATTACCTTGACTTTCAAAACAAGATCCTAAAGCCTACAGTCAGGGTTGGAGGGCTTAGGTGAGTATGAGGAACTAGGTATAGGGGGAGAAGCTTAGTATGTCCTTCACCAGCAGATCACAGAAGCAACACTTAGACACCTACACAGAATGAAGGGTTCACACCACTAGTCTCCAAGATAGCTCAATAAAAACTGGCCTCTCTGCCCAGAATGAATTACCAATACTGAGTACTGAATGCTAATAAAAATGACACAATTAGTGTTTCCTTGATTTCTAACTTAGAGACTGGAAATACTTACCTGAAACTCCCATAAATACCTCAAATTCAAAACAGCCTAATCTGAAGCCAGTATCACTCATAACAAAATAGCTTTGCTTTCCTCATTGAAGTTAATGGCTTCATGATCCTCCTACCTGCTTAAGAGGGAAGCTAGAGTCACAAGAGTCAGCCTCTCTCCTCCCCCTCATATTTTGCCAAGTTCCTGGATGATGGCTCCACTGCACTCCTCTTCTCTCTTCTGGCCCATCTTACCTGGTCCCAGCTCTCTACCACCTCCCTCGAATTCTCCATAACATTAGTTTTCTAACTGTGCTTTTAGCACCATTGGGTCTTGAGTGCTTCTTTGCTTTGCTCTGCTTTTGCTTGCTGCTTGTCTTTACTTCCCCACTCAACACAAAGGCTGCCTCTTCCCACACCATGAGCTAGGCCTGACTTTTCCATGGAGGAAAGGCCCCAAATCTTCTGTATGTACCCAACCTTTGGTGCCCACTTCTTTCACTATAGCGGACCAATGTGTTATCATGATTTGATCTTTAGATCTGTCTCTTCTCTCTGATTTTCCAGTCTTCACAGTCAGATAATTAAATAAGTCTAAGCAATCATCTTGTGTCTATGAAGTGATCTGTATAAAAGTGCATAGTATACCAAAAAGATTTCCAGAACATTAACAGCATTAAGATGCCCCATATGAGCCCAGAATTTATCTTGTTCTACATTACAGAAAAATTGACTTCTACCTTCTTTAGGCCACTGTGGTTTGCCTGTTATATAAACTCACACAAGTCCAAGCCAATCTGCTGTGTTCATTTAAGAAAGAATTTTTATATAGTCTACAATATAACAACACCATAGAATTGAAACTCAGTTAATCAGAAGATACAATCACCATTGGTCATACAGCAAGACCATAAAATTGTCTCCTCATAGGCTGAAACTGACATAGTTTCTGTTTGTCTATCTCATCTTTACTGACTCTAAAGGCTAAAGTCTAGCCAAGTAAGCATTAAAAATTCATGGAATTACGATGGGAATTAAGAGAGAGAATTTTTGTTTACTTTTATTTCCCATTATTTTGAAAACTAAAGAATGAAAAGATGCTACTAATTGCAACCCAGACTTGAGTTTCTCAGACTGAAGGAGACATGGGTCTTATAGTACACCATTCACAAGACGAGCACAAAGTGCTACAAGTAAATGCTCAGTTTTAAATGGTTTATTTAGAAAGATTGTTCTCATTTATAGTTTTGAATTAATATAACAATTAAAATTAAATACTCTGCATAGGGGCTAGAGATATGGCTCAGTGGTTAAGAGCACTGGCTGTTCTTGCAGGGTTCAGTTCCCAGCATCTACATGGGAGCAAACAACAAACAATTTGTAGCTCCTCGATGCCTTCTTCTGACCTCTGCAAGCATTGCATGATATGGGTGCACTTACATATATGCAGGAAATACACACATATACATTAAAATAAAAGTAATTAACAAAATATTAAATAAATAAATACTATGCATATTGATAATTTCAAAACCTTGGACCTGGGTGTGCATCCCAGATGCAAAACTATGACAGCACACAGTAGGTCCTGGATTCCATTGCCGACACAACAAAAAGCAAACACAAAACCTTGGTTAGCACATATACATGGGAAATGCACCAATGAGTACGTGATCTTGTAGCTAAGATCATTATAATTATAATTATGGTTGATAAGTTTGACCAATAAAATCATTTTTTTAAATTTTTTTATTAATTTTATTTATTTCTGTATGTGTATTAATGTACTGTCTGCATGCAAGTTTGTGCACCCGTGTCGTGCAATGCCACGGAGGTCAGAAGAGGGTGTTAATAAAATCATTTTTAAAGTTGAAGTATCAAAGTAAATGCAGTCCAGTGACCTGACAGGGAGCACACAGCTGGTTAGCAAGGGATTCCATCTGGTGGGTCCTGTAAGGTCAGGCTTCTGGGTTTAGTAAATCTAGAACAAAGTACCCTCTAGATACCTTTCATTTCTAAGAAGTGACTGACATTCCCCTTAATTTAGAGCTGGTCAGGGCTCTAAAAAGTTACCAAGGATCTAGTTTTTATCTATCTATCTATCTATCTATCTATCTATCTATCTATCTATCATCTATCTATCTATCATCTTTAGCTATCATCTACATATTTGTATAGCTATCATCTCTCTAACTATACTTTCCTTTTACATCCTTCACTTGAGGCTCTAAAAAGTTACCAAGGGTCTAGTTTTTATCTATCTATCTAACTATCATCTATCTATATCTCTAACTATACTTTCCTTCTGTTGTTTATTTGTTTGTTTGTTTGTTTGTTTAGGAACAAGTTCTCTTTACGCAGCCTGAGCCCATTTGAGCTCAAAGCCTCTGCCTCAGACTCCCAAGTGCTGGAATTATAAGCATGGACCACTGTTCCTTGCTTTATCAGTCCTTATCTTCCACCACTTTTAGCACCTAGCTTCCAACTTGAAGTTCTCAATACACACCAAGCATTACATTTACATGTTGAATATAATAAGGGAATCAGAAAAAGGCTGCTTGCAACTGAAGAGCCTTCTTTGCAGACCCGTACCCTGAGGTCTCCACACACCATTTTCATTTATCATTGGTCAGAATTTAAGAGAATATCACATTTAGTTCAGGTGAGTGGTAAATAATGGGGTCTTAGCTAAGCACATAGCCTCATTACAACTGGTGTTTCATCATCTCACAGAAATGGTATTAGGAGCTAGAGGGTAGGCAGCCAGTTGTCTTTGTCATAACATCATAAAATAGCAGCAGACATGTTTGTTAGGAACAAGGATCCTCTTAATATTCACCTTAAGGATATATTTATACTGAAACATTAATTTAAAAATAACATTTAATATTAATAAATAGCATTGTATATTTAATGATTATTCAAATAATATATTTATATGACATATACAACAATATTTGATGACTAATCATTCATATTTAATTAACATTAAATTGAATAATTAACAATATTTTACATTTTATTTCATGTGTGTGTGCACACAAACCCCATGTACATATGTGGAAGTCAGAAAAAAACTTAAAAGAGTCACTTCTCTCTTTCCACCATGTGGGTCCCAGGGACTAAACTTGAGTTTCAGGCTTGACAGCAAGTACCTTTACCCAATGAGCCATCTCACTAAAAGTGTGTGTGTGTGTTTGCATGCGTGTGTGTGTGTGTGTGTGTGTGTGTGTATATCCAGGTGTGCACATGTGAAGCTCAGGGGACAATCCTGGGTGTTGTTTCTTAGCTTCTACCTCCTCTGAGACAGGCCTTCTTTATTCCTCCGCTGCTACTTACCACAGGCTAGCTGGCCCTCGGACTTTTTCTCCACCTCCTGCCTATCCCATAGGAGTGCTGGGACTACAGACCCTTGTGCTGAGTCCCACTTTTATGCAGGCAGGCACTGGAGATTCAAACTCAGATTTTCATAGGGGCACTGAAAACGTTTTTACCAACTGGCCCACTACCCTAGACCTTGTCTTTTTATTTTCGGAACGATTTCCCCATCTGCAGGGTGCGGGATGGGGGATCAACCACAGCAGAATATACAGAACAGGCTTACTTAACACAAAAGACTGGTTTTGGCAACTTCTTGCCACACCTGATATTTGGTATCAGCCACACCCACCAAAGTAAAAATTTTAAAGTATGCATGGTGACAAACTGTACCAAATAGAGACTACATCAAGGCATCTATTTGCCAAAACAGTGTCAGCGATTTTTGTTTCCATCATCTAGGCTCTTCAACTAGGTTATTAGACATACCTTTATACATTCACTAGAAATGCCTGATTGAGGGCTGGAGAGATGGCCTAGCGGTTAAGAGCGCCAACCGCTCTTACAGAGGACCCGGGTTGGATCCCCAGCACCCACATGGCAGCCGAGAACCATCTGAAACTCCAATTCCAGGGGAACTCCAGTTCCAGGGGAATCCGACACCCTCTTCTGACCTCCGCGGCATTGCACGACACGGGTGCACAGACTTGCATGCAGACAGTACATTCATACACATACAGAAATAAATAAAATTAAAAAAAAAAAACACTTTAAAAAAGAAATGCGTGATTGAAACTCATGTAATTTTTTGGTCAAATAAGATTTTTGTTTATGATGGGTAAGCAAAACAAATTTATTGCGGCAATGAAAACACGACTTATTTAAGCATAAGTATATTATATGTCCCTGTGTGGTGCTTATCAAAGATTCATGTGCAAGTACCTCTCCTGGCAATCTTACTAAAGTACAGATTCTGATTCCACGTGGCTGAGGTCATGTGGCCTGAGTCTCCCCTGCCTGACAAGTTCTCAGGTGATTGATGTTAATGCTGCTGGGAGCCCAGGACACTGGGAATTAGAGAGTGAGCACTGAGATGAAAGACAGTAGGACAGTTGTCACCACATTGGACTGCATTGCAAGCCAGGGACAGGGATCAGCACAGACCTTCCTGTGCAGTAGATTTAGGCTCAGAATTGAGAATTCAAATTTCTAGAATTTCCAAGGTGATGCTTACTGATGCTGGTTTCCAAGATGAGAAATGAGAGTGTTGACAGGCCCAGACACAGTACCTCCCTCCTCCGGGCCATCTACCATGGCTGGAATGTTTTCAGTCTATCTTCGGAGGACACTTTGAACTATGTAACTATTATCTACTCTGTAATTCTGAATTTTCTCTACATTTTAGGAGTGGCAAAGTCAAATAAAGAACATCCTTTCTTGGGAGGCTGGAGAAATGGCTCAGTGGATTAGAGCCCTGGCTGCTGTTAGAAAGGACAGGGGTTTGGTTCCCAGCATCCACATGTTAGTTAACCAGGGTCTATAACTCCAGTTCCAGGGAATCTGACGCCCTCTTCTGGCCTCTGTACAGACAAACAAAACACTCCTATATTATTGATGGCCTCTGGGGGAGGGAGATTCAGGTTTCTTTAAGG
The DNA here is from genome assembly GCA_009823505.1 of Rhizomys pruinosus. Lineage (NCBI taxonomy): Eukaryota > Metazoa > Chordata > Mammalia > Rodentia > Spalacidae > Rhizomys > Rhizomys pruinosus. The sequence continues at coordinate 373,097 of VZQC01012828.1, forward strand.
GCATGGCTCCTGATAGGTGGACCACACTCCAGTGGATGGTCCCACACCCTCAACTGTATGGACAATATGAATCAGAGTCAATTGGTTATTAAATTAAAAAAAACAGGAAGACTTGAAATTAAGGGTAAGTAGGTGCATCTGAGAGGGGTTGGGGTGAATATGATCAAAATATATTGTATGAAATTCTCAAAGAATTAATAAAATATTTATTTTTAAAATTTGTAAATATGGACAAGTAAAATTCCAGAGTTCCAGGTGTTCGCTGTCACACAGCGACAACTAAAGCAGACGCTGAAATCCTATGTACTCTCTGGCCAAATGCAGACCAGGGGGAAGCCACGACTCCTTTCACTTGCTTTCTCTCTGAGGATAGGGAATAAATGGGCTCTGACATTGTAGATCATCTTTTCCAGAGGTGCCTTATTCTCATTTTTCAACAGCTCAAGTACTGCAGATTGGAAATAATTTACTTTATTCAATGGCTATATGATAAATACTTTTCTTACTTATTCTCTTATCTTACTATATATAAGCAACATTTATGTATGTGATATTGTTATTATTATTGGTTATAAGGATTTGAGATAATATAATTCAATTTTTATCTTTTAAAAAATAACATCTATTCCACGATTTTTAAATTTAATTAATTAATTAATTTTCTTTGTGTATGAATATGCTGTCTACATGTAGGTCTGTGCACCCATGTCGTGCAATGCCGCGGAGGTCAGAAGAGGGTGTTGGATTCCCCTGGAACTGGAGTTCTCCTGGAATTGGAGTTACAGATGGTTCTCAGCCGCCATGTGGGTGCTGGGGATCGAACCCAGGTCCTCTGCAAGAGCAGTCATCGCTCTTAACCGCTAGCTATCTCTCCAGCCCCTTCCATGATTTTTTAAAAATATGCTCAGTTACTTTATTGGGACCTCAAGTATGTGAGTCCACCCTTTCTTAGGATGCTTTCTGCTGCTGCTTCCCCAACTCCTGCCTAAGTAGAAGACAAAGGTGGCTCTGCTCAAGTGCAGTTCTTTAGATTTATCAGAGAGGCAGGGAAAAGCATGGACCAAGGCCGCACTGTGAACTGTTCCGTTACTTTAGTTTAACTTAGGATCTTCTAATAGCTTAGGTAGCACTTTTAGTTTCTTATTTCATTATTTTACTTTAATGTGTACGAGTATATTGCCTATAAGCCTGTAAGTGCACCCATATTGTACAGTGCCCATCTATGTCAGAAGAAGGCATCAGATCCCCTGGAACTGGAGTTAGGGACAGCTGTTATCTGCCATGTGGGTGCTGGGAATCCAAATCCATCCTCCACAAGAGAAACCAGTGCTACTAACCACTGAGCCATCTCTCCAGCCCCACTTTTATAACTGATATACTATAACGGGGAAAATTTAAATCCTCAACTCTAAAAAACACTTATTTTGATCATTTTTTAAAAAGTGCAACAAATGACACTGTCTATAAGTAAACATATTCAAGTTTTATGGAATACTTTTTTAAAAACTCAAAGGAATTAAAATTTAACAAGATTTGGAAGTGTTCAGTGAAGTTCCCAGAAACCTCAGGCATTGATGTGAGTGAGAATGTCCACCATAGGCTCCAAGTATTTGGACATTCTGTCCCCAGTTGGTGGCCCTGTTTGGGAGGTTTTAGGGAGTGTGGCCATTCTAGAGGAAGCACATCATTGGGGGCAGGCTTATAGGCTTCTTTTTTTGATAATTTTTTATTGAATTTTCGTATATTTCACACATAATTTCTCAATCGGTCTTAATCGCCTTTGTCCCCCCTCTCCTCTGGCACCCTCCCACAGTTCCTCCCCCACTCCTCTTTGTGTTAAGTCCTATTGTGGCAAATTAATCTCCCTGGCCCTTCCTCAGTGCAAGTTCATCCACTGGGCTCTAGTCAGCCTATTAGGGTCCCTTGCTTTAAGAAGGCCAGTTCTTCCTCACCCAACAGTAATCAGCTGCCAATATTTCTTCAGCTAAGATTGGGTTCTGCTACCCATTTCTGCAGTTCCATGCTGGGTTTTTGTCTGGTTGAGCTAGCATGGGTCTTGTGTATGCTGATGTGAATGCCGTAGGTTCATATGACCAGGGTCCCAGGAACTCATAGGATTCTATTTCCATATGGGCTTGCATCACCTCCCTGTCTCTTACAACCTTCCCCCTCCCCTGATTCTGCAATGTTCCCTGATCCCTGAGTGAATGAAGCTGAATACAGATATGTCCATCAACCCACACTTTAGAATCTTAATATCCACACTTTGATCTTTCATGGCCTTTTGAGTTCCTGGATCTCTGGTGCATGAGGGATCTTCCTTATTGAGAGGTAAGAGGTTAGTTAGAGTCCTCTTGGCCCCTTGTTCTATGTTGTATGAAACTTAGGTGTAGAGGTTGCATTGTAGGTGTATTGCTTTGGCTTGGGAAAGTCACAGGAAATGTCTATGTATGACCAGTTGTGGGACTCTGTGCTATTCTTCATCTGGTGCAAAAGAAGCTTCTTTATTTGGTGGCATCTGGGATATTTGTCTGTAAATATGAGGATACCTATGCTGTAGTTAGTAAGATGTTACCTTAGTGTAGGGATGTGACAGCCTTGGGAATTTCCCTAAGATCTAGTCCCTCTCCAGTTGTGTGCATCTGGCTATGTTTACAATACCATACATGAGTTTCCTCCCACTGAGCGGGCTTTTAGTCCAATTAGCTAGCCATTAATTGCCCCAAGATAAAAGTGCCACTACTGCACCAGTCTCCTATGCTGTGCTGGACATTGGTGTGTCTATTTGGTCTTAAAGCTGGTGTTGGATCATCAATTGCTGTTGTCCCTTACTGGCTCTCCACAGCTATGAGAGCTAGCCTTCAGGGGATGTGGCTTCCAGGTCAGTTCCAGCTCCATAGCTCCAATTGCGGTCTCTGAAGTATGTCTGTTTTCAGTAACAGGATTTTACCTTCAGATTCTGGGATGCAATCAAGGGCCGTGGCAATAGCCTATGTAATTTTGGGAGTCTCTTGAATTACCCTGGCCAATCACTCAAAGGATGGTTTCTCCTGCCTGATACTCTTTCTTGTTATGTAGCCTTCATGTAGAGATACTGCATGTGTAATTTGTCATTAGATTTTAAACTAATATGATTCCCTCAAGTTGTTTTTACAATAACTAGGAAGTATTTACCTCTCCTTTCTCCCTTACCTGTCTAGCCCTCCCTCCATGTCTTCTACATTTAAATTGTCCTCAATTTTCCCATTTCTCCATTGACAATCCCAGTCTCCTATGGTCTCACCTCTATTTAACTCCCTCTTTTGCTTTATCCTAAAAGTTCCTTCTATAACCCTTTCTCTCATCTCCCATTTAAATACCTTCATTTTATCCATTCTCCCTCAGGAACACCTGTCTCCTGCCAGTCTTCTCTCTCATGTTCCCTCTCTCCCCTTATATTCCTGGTTCCTTTCCATTTACCTGGTTCCTGCGTTTACCTCATGTGTTTTTTTTTTTGTTTTTTTTTTTTTTTTTGAATGAAAATGTCCCCCATAGGCTCCAAGTATTTGGACATTTTATCCTGAGTCGGTGGTGCTATTTTGTGAGGCCTTAGAATTTGTGGTCGTGCTGGAGGAAGCCCAGCACTGGGGGAGATCTTAGAGAGTTCAAAAAGGCTTGCCAGTCTCCAGTCTGTCTCTGCTTCCTGTGTCTGTTTGAAGATTCGAACTTCTGATTTCTGCTACTACTTGGTCACCTCCTGCCATCATTCCTCCCTGCCATAACTGACTCTAATTCCCTTGGAACTGTCAACCATAAGCTCAAATGAACTCTTCCTTTTTTATTAATGTTTATTAATATATACAGGTATATAAAATCGGGGCATGAACATGATGTGATAGATTGAGTAGACTTAATTTTAATACTATAATAAAGGAACAATTCAAATTCTTACCATTTGTTTCACATCCACAAAAACCACTTCAAGGGCATTAAGATCTCTCAAAGCTGTTCAGTTTTGTGCAAGCAAGCCATGTTTCTTTTTAGAAAGACTTGTGCACTTGCCCAGGCTCAAGGATATTGAAATCTAGCACATAAAGCCCATTCCTAGAGGTGGAAATACAGGCAATGTACTATTACAGCAACAACCATCAATTACAGTTAAGGATTTTCTGTAACAACCAAATCAATATTGCAGCAACTCAAGCATTACTGAGCAAAGTGCATTTCTACAGTATTCAGTGTTGCTATTCAGTTTTCTAACTTTAAACAGCCTATGATAACTGGCAGCAAAGAAGGTCCTTGCAATAGACTGCCTCTGCTTGAGAACCTATGATGTAATTATTGCATGCTGCTAATATGCTATCTAAACATTAAAGATATTCCTAAAATATTTGATGGTAGACTGAGATTAAGACATTACACTACCAAAAAACCTTATCCGGAAGGAAACCTTTACTGACGTGCTTCTGCTTTAAATATTGTGCCCCCAAATGAAGTCCAGTAAGCGCACGTCCTATCTTAATCCCCCTCTACTGGCCTCCATGATACTGCAGAAGTGATCCAACAATGTCAGTCCATCTTCTGAGGAGGCTGAATTTCCATTAGCTGCTTAGTTCCCAAGCTGGGTATCTCAGCAGTCCTCAGTCCACATTGGAAGGCTAAAAAGTAAAAAAAAGATGTATCTCATGTCTTTGAGGAGTGCCTAAACCAGTGGCATCTACAGAGCATATGTGCCTGCCTTTAAGAATTGTAGACAGGCCAAACAACAGTGCTTTCTCTTTTTTAAGATCTCAAGTTTTGTTTCTGCATTACAGTTTCTCTGGTCTTATTATTTATTTCTGGTTGTCCTTTCCTTCTGGATGCTTAAGGCCATACAGATAGCCCAGATTAAACAAGGTTTTGTTTTGTTGAGGTCAGCTGAGGATCTGGTCCTCAGGGGTCTCTTGGGGTTTTTTTTGGGGGGGGGCGAGCCCCTTGCTTCTTTCAGCTCCTCATCCACCAGTTCCATCTACATGAGGACAAAATCAGGAGCCCCTTGCTAGACCAGGCTTCCTTTTCTGAAGGATGAGCAGACTTTCCTCTTTATAGACTGGACACTGGCTGAAGTCCCCTTAGTGGCTCTCCAAGACCTCCCTGAACAAGAAGAATGGTGACCCACCTCTGCAGGACTTTTCAAGAGATGCCCCCATGTATAATCCCATAAGACTTGGGTGACCTCTGAGGACTCTTCCTTTTATAAAGTCCCACGGTTGTGGTGGTTCCATCACAGCAACAGAACAGTGACTAATAAACCTCAGGATATATAACCATGTATAAGAGTTTGGTGCTGGGATCCACAAATGAGAGAGAATATATGTCGGGTTTTTTTTTTTTTTTCTGAGTCTGTATTACTTCACTTAGCATAACAACTTCTAGTTCCATCCATTTACCTGCAAATTTCACAATATCCTCTTTCTTTACTACTGAGTAGAACTCCATTGTGTAAATGTACCACATTTTCATTATCCACTTGTTAGTTGAGGGACACTTAGATTGCTTACATCTCTTCATTAGGATGAATCCTTTGGGTACATGCCAAGGTGTGGTATAACTGGATCAAATTGTAGGTTCATTTTTAGTTTTTTTTAAGGTGTTTTCCACACTGCTTTCCATAGAAGTTGCATGAGCTTGCAATCCCACTAGCAGTGAATGAATGTTCCCCTTTACCCACATCCTCTCCATAATTTGGTATCATTTGTGTTCCTGAGCTTAGCCAGTCTGACTGGAGTGAGACAAAAATCTTAAAGTGGTTTTAATTTGCATTTCCCTAATTACTAATGATGTTGAACACTTTTTAAGATGTTTCTTAACTATTTTCAACAATTTTCTTCTTTTGAGAAGTCTCTGGTCAGATTGTTAGCCCATCTTTTCTTGTTGTAGCCTTACAGGGTTTTGTGAGTGAACCTAGATTCATAGAAAAAAATTGGAAGATCTCCCTCTGTTTCTATTTTTTTTTATTTACTTAAGTAATATTGGTTGTAGATCTTTTTTAAATGTCTAGTAGAATTCTGTTGCAAATCCATCTGGGCCTGGGCGTTGTTGTTGTTGTTGTTGGGGTTGGGGGGTTGTATTACTGTTTCAATTTCTTTAAATGTTATGGGTCTGTTTAAGCTGTCGATCTCTTCTTGGTTTAGCTTGCATAATTTAAGATATTCAGCCATTTTCTTTAGGTTTCCAAATTTAATAGAGCATGGGTTTTTAAAGTGTTCCCATACAATGTTCTGAATATTTTTGTTGTCTGTTGTGATATTTCCCCTTTCATCTCTAATTTTGTTGATTTGGAGTTGCTCTTTCTTTCTTTTGGTTAACTGGGATAAGGGTCTCTCTATCTTGTTTTTCTTTCAATGGACCAGCTCTTGGACTCACTGATCTTTGTATTGTTTTCTTTGTTTCTATTTCATTAATCTCTGCTCTGATTTTTGTTATTTCTTCTTGTCTGTTGGGTTTTGGTTTGTTTGCTGTTGTCTTTCAAATGTCTTGAGTTGCAGTGTTAAGTCATGTATTTGTACTTTCTGATTTTTTAATACATTTCCCTCTTAGGACTCATTTTAATGTGTCCCAGAGTTTTTGTTGTGTTGTATTGTCCCTTTTGTTTAATTCTAGTAATATAATTCTTTCTTAATTTCTCCTTTGACCCATTCATTATTCTGGAATGTGTTATTTAATCCCTATGAACTCATGTAGTTACTAGGGCTTCTTCTGGTGTTGATATTGAGTTTTATTGCATTGTGCTCCAATAGAGTGCATGGTATTATTTTAAATTTTTATATTTGTTGAGGTTTATTTTGTGCCCCAGAGTATGTGGTATATTTTGAAGAAAGTTCCTTGTTGAGCTGAATAGAAAGTATTTTCTTTGGTGCTTGGGTAGAATATTCAGTACATGTCTATTAAGTCCATTTGATTATGGTATTCTTTAATTCAGATGTTTCTCTATTTATTCTTTGTCTGGTTGACCTGTCTAATGGGTATTGAAGTCCCCTACTACAAGTGTGTTGGGATTTATCTGTGTCTTAAAGTCCCATAGTATTGTATTTCTAAAGCTGGGTGCTCCAGAGTTTGCTTAGTCTTTATCCATTATTGTAATATCTTCTTGGTTAATCATTCCTTTGGTAAGAATGAAGTGACTCTTTATCTCTTCTGATTAGTTTTAGTTTGAAGTCTATTTTGTCCTATATAAGAATTATAACTTCTTGCTTCTTGCTGCCATTTGCTTGGAAATATTTTTTTCCAGCCTTTCATATTAAGATAGTGCCTGTCCTTGAAGGTGAGATGGGTTTCTTGCAGAAAACAAAAAAGGTGTTGTTTTGTTTGTTTGTTTGTTTTTCTTAATCCATTCCACTAGCCTCTGTCTTTTGATTGAGGAGTTCAGTCCATTGATATTTAAAGTTATTATTGAGAGATGTATAGTGACTCCCATCATTTTAATTTCTGTTTGCATTTTTGGTCTAACTTTCTATCTCCACAGTTATACCTTCATTTCATTTCTTTCTGTTGTCACTTGGGTTTTTTAGACATGAATTCTTTTTGTTCATGTCATGGAAGATTTTTCTTTCTCCTTCAACTATAATGGAATGTTTTCTGGGTAAATTATTCTGGGTTGGTATCTACGGTAATTTAGAACTCGGACTACTTTGGCCCAGGCTCTTTTGACTTTCACAGTTTGTATTGGTCAGCAGTTATTCTGATAGGTTTTCCTTTATATGGGACTTGTTTTTCTTTTGCAGCTTTCACTATTCTCTCTTTGTTCTGAACATGTAGTGTTTTTACTATTATATGGTGTGCAGAGTTTCTTTTGGGGTTGTACTTATTTGGTATTCTATGTGCTTCTTTTATTTGTATAGGCCATGTCTTTCCTTAATTTGGTGAAATCTTCTTTGGCAGTGTTGTTGAAAATCTGGTAAATTTCATTATCCTGGGATTCTTCTCCTTTCTCTATGTTTATGAGGCACAAGTTTGGTCTTTTCTTTTTGTGTGTGTGTGTGTGTGTGTGTGTGTTTATTTATTTATTTATTTATTTTAATTTAATTTTTATTGATGGTTTGTGCATTTCGTACATCATTTTCCAATTCAGATCAGGCATATTTCCCTTTCCCTTCCCCCCCCCATCCCCACGCCATCCCAGATCATGTATTCTGCCATAACTGTCCTGCATCATTCAGGTTGTTTTTTTTTTTTCATTTTTTAGCTATAAGTGATAATCCATGAGTATAAGCATCCTTCGTGCAAAACCAATCTACAGACTGTTGTGCCCAAACCCCCACAGTCCCACCATTTGGGGCAGGATACCCAGAAGCCACCTGGGCGAGTAGCTTGGGAGCTGGGGCCTTGAGGGTGGGGCCCGGGCGCTGGCAGAGGGTCCGGAGAGTCCGGCGGCCAGGGCGGCTGCGCCTTTGAGCAGGCTTTTTTGCAGGCTAGACAGGCATAACACCACACCCCCCCTACCCCCCCCCCCCCCCGCAATCAGTTGAGAATCCAGTGGACTCCTTTTTTTGGAGAACCTTCAGAACAAGAAGAGAAGAGTGCTTTGCTAAAAAAAATATACACAAAATTAAAAGCAGACAAGTCCATACTCCATAAACAAGGAGGAGGAAGGGGAACAAAAACAAAAACAAAAAGGTTATCTGAAGGAGGAAAGCAAAACCGTGTCCTCTATTTGTGATCTAACCACAAAAGGAAGCACCATGCCAGGGACACGATGACGGGACAACATGGGAAAGACACAGGATAATCCTGCACCAAGCTTCTACCTACCTGTAGGAGACAGCTACAATGGGACCCCCTTGGAGGAGACACAAGGAACAGATATTAGAGGAATAATTGCAGACTTATCCAGAGAAATTAAAGAACATAAAGAGGAATTTCAGAGAACTAAAGAGAGAGAATGAAAAACTCAAAAAGGACACAGAGGGATACAATGACAAACATCAGAAAGAATAAAGGAACAGATTGACAAACTCGAAAGAACTAGAGGGAGAAAAAAATAAAGATATAGAGAACTAAAGAGGAGAATGAAAAAACTCAGAAAAGGACCTGAGGGATACAATGACAAACTTCAGAAAGAACAAAGGAACAGACCAACAAACCCAGAAAGAACTAGAGGGAGAAAAAAACAAACTCCGAAAGGAAGTAGAAAAATGAAAAAAAAAAAAAAAAAAAAAAAGGGAAAAAAAAGCCAAACAAGTAAGGACACAAAAAAGTTGAGAAGCACCAAGAAGAGATTGAGGAGCTCAAAAAGGAAATGGAAGTACAAAAAAACACAGGATGAAAGAAAAAGAATTAGAACACAACATTCAACCTCAAGAAGAAAGAGAAAGTGAAAAAGCCCGTCAGAAGTAGAATGGAGGAAGCAGAACAAAGAATATCAGATCTGGAAGATAACACAGAGCAATAAAAAGCTCAAATAAAGACGACGAAAAATTTAAAAATACACAAAACGTGGAACAACCAGGAAATATGGGACACTATGAAAAGGTCAAACGTCCGTACATAGAATAGAGGAAGGAGAAAGAATCTCAGAGAATAGTATTGATCGATCTTCAACAGAAAAGAGATGAAAACTTCCCCAAACTAAAAAATGAGACAAACCCATACAAATAACAAGAAGCACATGGACCTCAAACAGACAAGATCAGAAAAAAAAAGCC
>VZQC01012828.1:385939-443439 GCA_009823505.1 Rhizomys pruinosus
ATTCTGACAAAGCATTAATTTCCAGAGTATACAAGCTACTCAAAAAAAAAAGAAAAAGAAAGAAAGAAAAACAAATGAATCACTCAAAAGATGGAGGCAAGATCTGGACATAGAGACTTCACAGAGGAGGAATTAGAGATGGCTGCAGTAAACATCTTAAGAATGGTTCAACCACTCGATAAGAAGGAAAGCAAATATAAAAACCACTTTGAGATATCACCTACCCATAAGACTGGCTAGGATCAGGAACACGATGATACCAAATGCTGAGGAGGTTGCGTGGGAAAGGCTGGAACACTCACCATTTGCTGGTGGGAATTAAAATTCTACACGCCACTAGGAAAGCAGTGTGGAGAACCCTATACAAGGACTCAAAAATGAGCCTTCCATTGGACCCCTCATACCCATCCTGGGTATTACCCACAAGACACAACTTACTGCCAAAGACTACATGCACAGCTATGTTTATTGCAGCTCTGTTCACAATAGCAAAAATCTGGAAACCAGCCCAGGTGCCCCTCCCACAACTGACGAGTGGATAGAAGAAAATGTGGTACAGTTAAAAAAATGGAGATTCTAAATGCAAGCACGTTAAAGAGGAACAACATCATGAACTTTGCAGGACAGTAAATGGAAATGGAAGCTGGGGAAGACATTATGTTTGTAGTAGTCGAAAAGTAACATCAGTTCCCCAGAAAAAACAAACGAAAATTGGTGTCACCCTCTATGTGGTGTCTAGGTACCCACACAACCCAGATAAACTATGTCTCATGGAGGAGGGTTATGCAGTAGTAAAAGACAACAACAGAAAGAACCTGTGGCATCAGAATTCTAAAGTGACTGGAAAAGGCTGAAATTGGGAAGGGGGGATGGGTGGGAGGAAGGGACACGGGATGATAGTCATCAAGGTAGCAAGATTTAATGGACTTGTGAGTTTCAACAAGTACGAGTTTTGCACTCTGCACGGGCACAGGCTACAGGGGTTGTTGGACGTAGGAAAAGAAAGTAGTGTATATAAACAACACGATAAAGGGGACGCCGGGAAAAAACGGGTAAGCATTGAGTTAAGGGAGTTAGATATAATTGCTCGGTGGTCCCATCTTTGTTTTTACACAAAATCTTTCTAGAGCAGTAACTTTGGGATGGTCCCACATACAAAATGTTCTCTATAATTTCTCATGTTTTGTAAACATCACCTGTATTGGCATCTCTTTAAAGATGATTTAAAGCAAAAATTTGAAGTTGTTGCTCCCCAAGCTATGAAATCCAATATAAGTCACCCAAAACACAATGGGGCTGAATTGGTTGATGAAATTCTGTGCCTTGGATTCAACCCTATAGTTATGTATAATACAACTGTCTTTCTGGGAGACTAAATGGTCTTTAAACAAAAAAGGGGGGGAGGTACAGACAGAGAAGATGAAACCTGATCTAATCAAAAACCTTGCCATTCAACCTTAAAAACTACTTGGGAAGAGATTTGTTTGTTCCAACAGACAAAATGTCACCAACTTAAGGGCTGAGAAAGAAAAAGAATTACAGCTTTTTGCATTGAGTAGGATGTACCAAATGTAAGTGGCCAACTGAAAGTTGGACCCGTCGTGAAGCATTAAAGGAAGACAAGCCTCAGATTTGCCATAAACATGGAACCCTTTCTGTTTGGATCCTACAAATGTAACAAACTGGATCTATAATAAGAAGTCCTAATTAAACTTATACTTCTAGGTGCAACAAAAGTTTTGATGAGACTTTCTCCTCCCCCCTCCATAGAACAAGGGAGAAAATAGGAGATGATGATGTCCATTTTTCCAACCTGTAAATTGGAGACAACTATTAGAGAGGTAATCTCTTATAAACACCGGTTTAACAATTATTTTTAAGTATAAAACTGCCTTCTTTAAAATTGACTAATAGACATAAGAAATGTGAAAAGGATTTTTATTACTCTGTTCAGAACCAAAATATAAATACTAAAGTCCTTGGGCCTATTTTGCACTTAGGCACAAAGTCTATTAAATGCAGTAGCTCTGACATCCAGCTAACAGATTCGTTCTACCAGGGGGATGTTTTCCAGGGGATCCAAGTCCCCATAAAAGGTAAGGGCTTCTTGCCCCTACGTTGGGATACCTGCAGGAGGAGAGGGGGCCTGCAGGAGATTTACAGCGACCTCTGCCGAAAAACTAAAGAACCTGACGTTTACATACATGGGCGGTCTTTGTATTGAGGATCCGCACATGCACGTTGTACAGATGGCCTCTGGAATGCCGGAAAAGTGTTACCAAAGGCCCATAAAAAATAAAGCAAATACGGGGTCTCCCTGAGTCAAGCAAGGCTACACCGTCATCACCAGCTACACCCCACCTGACTGGAAATACTGTACAGCAGAGGCAGCCCATGTGCCTGTATTTACCCAAATCTAATGGCCTACTTGGCTCTTGTCCTTGGGAACAAAACCCCATGGCTGATGCCACAAGGCCTATCATCCTCTACAGGTTAGGAGGATGTAGCTGGTCAATGCCCACAGTTAAGGACCCTCTTGTATATTGATTTAAGGGGTAATTAAAAATGTCTTAATTCATGGATTAAACATATCATCCAAACATATGTGTCTCTGCCCAAGTAACCTACCATAAACTATTAGTGCTGCTTAAAAACCTATATATCTAATTGTTCGTGCTTCATTATTTCGCGATCGAAAGGTTACTCCTGAACAAAACTGTCAGCCCATCAAAGGAAACAGCCAGCATTGACCAGAATCCTAGTCAACAGCTCCAGAGAGAGAGGGCAGTTTTACTTCTCAGCCACCTGTGCCCCTTTCTAAAGCCTAGGGAACAACAATCTGCGGAAGCTGGGGCGTGGTAGGTAGTAGAATGTAAAGCCTGCGATTGGGGTGAACGGGCTGTTGAACCCTACAGCCGATTTTTGTTGTAGTCTGGACATTCTCTTGGATCAACTTGTTACACAATCACAAACCTGTCACCCCCCACTGAACTGTGGGAGGCGCAGCCGCCCTGGCCGCCGGACTCTCCGTCCCCTCTGGCCCAGCGCCCAGGTCCCGCCCTCAAGTCCCCAGCTCCCAAGCTACTCGCCCAGGTGGCTTCTGGGTATCCTGCCCAAAGGTGCAGCCGCCCTGGCCGCCGGACTCTCCAGACCCTCTGCCCAGCGCCCGGGTCCTGCCCTCAAGGCCCCAGCTCCCAAGCTACTCGCCCAGGTGGCTTCTGGGTATCCTGCCCAAAGGCGCAGCCACCCTGGCCGCCGGACTCTCCGGACCCTCTAAGTTTGGTCTTTTCATCATGGTGTCCCACATTTCCTGACTATTCCGTCCCTGTGGTTTAAATGTTTTTCATAGTCTTTGCTTGAGCAGTTATCATCTAGTCTTGATATTCTGTTTTCTACTTCATTCATTATGTTGCTGAGGCTTCCTCCCAACATTTGCACTTGGCTTATTGATTGTTTCATTTCCTTCTTCCTTTCAGCTTGAGTTTTCTTCAGTATTTCTATGTCTTTTGTGAATTCAGTCAGTTTATCCCTATCTTCTTTTAGTTCTTTGATTTGTTTGTGTTCTTTAAATTCATTGAATTCTTCGATCGTGTTTATGATTGCCCTTTTAAATTCCATGTCCTGGGTTATGTCTATAGTCTTCTGTAGGACTGGAAGTGTTCAGTGGAGGCATATTATTTTAGTTTTTCATATTATCGATTTTTGTTGTGATTTTGGCTTGTGTATTTCATTTGTTGTTTATGATTCTGGTATGAAACTCAAGCATTCCTCTGATGAGTTGAAGACTGACTTTGTTTGTATTCTTGATTTGCCTTGGTTGTTTTCTTATTAGGTTTGAAAGGCTAGTTGGTGTAGGCTTCAGGTTCTATCTTCCCATCTTGTATTGGAGGGATCAACTGGTTCTCATCCAGCTAGTCAGGAGCTCCCACAGAGGCCCGTCAATTAGATATTCCCAGGCTTCTTTCTAAGGTCTTGGGCCCTACTGACCATCACGCACAGCACGTTTTGGAAGACTTTCTGGGTAGAGGCTTGATTCAGGTACTCTTGGGTAGTCTGCAAAGCTCTGGGCTCTTCCTAACATGCAGGGCCCTTAATGCAGAGGCTGGCTTCTGGCACTCTCAGGCAGGCTGGAGATTGAAAGTTCTTAAGACTTGCTGGATTCCCAGATGCTCTGGGCTTCCCTTGCCTGCTTGAATATGTGATAACTTGGCTTTCTGCTAGGCCACCTCTGTAGCCAAATAAACTCTTCCTTTCATAAATCGCCTCAGTCATGGTGTTTCATCACAATAGAAACAAAATACACTGCATTATTCTCTCCTTATGTTCCCAGGGAATTATTTAACATAAAATATTTGAAATTTGAATCAATGTGAGAAACATTGGATTGATAGTCCCTCAGCATACATTTAACTGTAGAAAGCTTCACAACGATTAATTTATTAATCAACAGTTAACTGCAATTTATATGAAATACAGTACTTTATTAACAAACTAAATTTGCAAGCAGTCTGGTATAGTCTTCATAATTTCATCAATCATACACTTAACATTTAATTTTGGGTACAAAGAGTTGCCTAAATAAGTCAAATAATTGTAGTTTCCCTGTGAGATAAATTTTAATAATATCGTGAAAATATTTTAAATAGCTAAAACTGATTAATACAAATTCATTTTCCACACTTTCTAGTAGCTCTATGAAGTGCCTTCTCTTGCTTACTGAGAAATCCACCTGTGGACACTAACTGTACATTTTCATTGAGACAAATTTTCTCTTCCATATTTCAGAGAATATAAGAGCAATGTGAAGATAGGCAGTACATGTCAGTTAACGTTCAGCTGATTATTTTTAATTGCTCAGACAATATTCCATCTCTATATTCATTCAAAAATATAACTATGAAATTTGGTGTGTTTCCAAATTGGTTCTAATATCCTAGAATTTCAAAATTCATAGTGTCCAACTAGCATGCACCTCAAACAATAGAAATTGTGTCACTGCCCAAAATTATCTTACACTGACTGTAAAAATCATATACTGTAGGACACTATAAAATAAAACCTTACTTCTTAAAGCTGCATCTCTTGTTGTTCTGGAATCCAATCTTAGGTCAACAAGCACCTGTCCTAGAGAATGAGAAAGCTAGTCCCACAACTTAAAAGAAATGGATATTTCTGTTTTTTTCAACAGGTATCAGGTAATGGATTTAAAAAAGCAGTTTTGTTTGAATGAGAAATTTCCATGGGCTATATACATTGTTATTGTATGTAGATCTACAGAATTTGCCACAAATTACTAATATAATATCATTTGAATATGAAATTTCTTTATAGATTAATAAAATAATATCCTATTAATATAGTATGCCTTCAAAATAACTTATTTCCTCTTGTTCATGTATTTGTAGATTCCCAAATATTTTATATTTGGTACCTGTCACTGTAATGAATTTTAGATCTTTAACAAATATCAGGCCTTTTTTCTGATCTTCAAAATTTGTTTTATGTACTTCCCAACAGAGTCTGAGTATTGGGTTCCAATGTGGAAGTTAACTCAATGCTGGCATAGTTTAACTGCTAACTAAGCCCTGTGTATCAGAGTTGCAGCCTGATACCATCAAGGCTGGGTGGGCAAGAGACTGAAGATACCTGATGTAGGCTAGCTACCAAGATGGTAGGTCTGTGCCAAGCTAAATGGCAAATTTCCTTGCCGATGTAGTGATGTATCTATATTTTTAATATAAATGAATAGCACATTATGTTGGACAAATAAAATACATTATTGAGCCAGGTCAGTTTGTGGCAATCAGGTTGCAATGTTTTCATGGGATCTTTGCAAATCTCTGCAGCTCAAGGTGTGAGCATGTTCTGATCTGAGTCTTTGCAACAAGACCTTCAGGTACCTGATAAAAAAAGCCACATGGACAGAGACCCAAGGATAAACTCCAAGGATGCCTGAATGAAGCCACCTCTGCTCAGGAGTGAAAAGTGGAGTGATATTGAGCTTGTTGCCTAAATAGAAAGCTACACCCTCAAATACTTAAACATCCCCTGAAGCCATTCTGGGAGAGAAAGGGGAGACAGTGGCACTAAAGAAACTATTTGTAGAAGCAGAATTCTCCCCAGGATTTTGAAGAAAATATTTCATTTGTATATACATGACGCAAATTCATGTTTCAAGCCTTCACAATGCCCAGCTCCCCACATAGTCTTGCATAGCTTGCAAAAGACCTTAAGTTTTTTATTACACCATGGGAGGTGTAATAGCACAGAGTCCAGTCCTCAAGGGACATTGCATACATGCACAGAGAAGAAAAAAAATAATCACATCCAGAGAAAATGCAAGTTCCAGAGACAAGGAGAATTTCGGGAACTCAGGTTGGCAAAACACCCTTATCTATCCATGACTCTACCATCAATGAGCAAAGTCATTTCTAAAGGCTGTTGTCATTCTACAATCAGTGAACTCCTCTGTATACATCTGTAGATGTCACTCTATTGACAGGGACTTTTACTTATTTCCTTGCACATGCCTTTGCTAATGTCCTAAACTTGGGTTCCAGGTGGTCAAGAAACTCCAGCCCTTCTTCCTCCTGCCGATCACTGCAGCAGCCTACAGAGCCTGCCATGGATCCTTTGCCTTCATAGTTATACGAACGAACGTAGTCTTGTCCGTGCTTATGTTCCTCATCCTGGCCACACAGATATACCTTCTGTATGGAGAAAAAGCATGTTTTATTATGTTTTTTCAAAGACACCTAAACAGACTAGCATAAAAATGATATCTTAGATTTACCTTTTACTGTTTAATTTTTAACCAGAGTGTGTCCTCTAATGGATTCCTACATATAAAAAATGCACATGATTGGTCTATATTACATTCATTCTTAAAATATAGCAAATAAATAAATGCTCATAGTGAACACATTTATAAAAAATAAGTCTATGCATACATCACACAAATGACTTATAATTTCCCATTTGAACATAAAGTATGTAGTTAAAATTTACCTCTGTGACTTCTTCACAGATGTGAGGGAAAACCTATGTAGGTTTTGATTGTTCCTTTTACACTGTTATATAGCTCTGACAGTCTAATATAGTAATATTGTATATAATACATATAGTACTATATTACACAGCTATAATGGTATAATATATTTTCATGGTATAATATTTTAATCTGGCTTATATCAGCCTCAATGAAACAACACAAATAATGAAACAGTACCTAAAATAAAGTTTACTGATCTGTCTGGTTGATTTCAGCAGGCAAGATTTCCTAACTACATAAAGAATTCAAACAAAGTGGTAATTTATGATCTATTCATTAGATTTTTGGCTGCAGATTTTTTCTGGTAATATTTGGGATAGAAGATATCAGTCTCTAAATCTCCTGAACAGATACTACCCCTCAAATTTTGTAAAATGTATTTTGAGAATTGAACTTTAAAAGAGCATTTTTCTCTGAATTTGGTCCCACCATTTGTGTCTATTCTGGTGTCAGAGATGGAAATTGTTGTTCCAGATGCATAAAACTTGGGGAAGTCCTGACTTATGAGTGGTGTTTGACTTTCTTGTAGTGGGAACCTGGAGACTTGGGGACTCACTTCGCCAAGCCGTGGTTGAGTGAAACTCTGCCAGTCCGTGTATGTATAACAGCCCATCTCCGTTGCTCCCTGCAAGGCTCCCTTGCCAGACTCCAAGGTGTGGTGGCAACCTCCTTTGTTGGAATCCAAAGTGTAGCCTCCTTTGACCATCTCAAAACTTTGCTGTCCTTTGATTCCTTGGCCACCAAGGGTACCAGACATGCTAGTGTCACAGATGTTGGATGTCTTCGTGGGGATTCTAATGTTTGCCTCCTAAGATGAAGGTTAGAAAATGAATCAATGGAAATGAAACCAACTTTTTACTTTCATTTCTTTGCTTTGTTCCTCTGTTCCTCATGTGTAAAATCAGGCTAATGGTAGAGACCACATTATAGGCACTCTTTGTTAGCTAGACTCTGCTTCCTAAGAATTCATATGCTGAAGTCCTACCTTAGGGTTATTGTAGATTTGATCATGTATGTTGCAATGAAGTCACAACAGATTAGATGAGTAGATGATCGAATATGACCAGTGTCTTTACCAAAAGAGAAGTTTGCACAGATGTATGCACAGATCATGCAGTGAAGGTCTGCTTTATAATACAAGGAATCAGAAGAAAGGAGAGAGAGCCTCAGACAATCTTTTGCATAAGCCTGCCAACATTGTTATCACTGATCCTTAGCCTTTAAAACAGTGAGACCCTGTTTTTCTATTACAAAAGTGACTCGGTTTGTTATGAAGCTCTTCAGAGCCTATGCTGAAGGATTGCTATTATAGGCCATTGAAACTTTTCCTGGCATAATAAGAGTCAATAATCGGTCTATATTATTATTACTGTTGCTGTTGTTGCCATTGCTGTTATGACTGCTATTCAAGAATAATCAAGTTATGATCACTGGATAACCACAGGATTCCATTCAATGGACTTTAAATCTGACTTACGGTCACTTCTTCTCCAGGTCCTTCAGTGTTTGATACAATTAAATTCTGCTGGGCCACGTCATCTGGGAAACATTTCTTTACTGTTCTCTTAGTAGTTGTAACACAGAAACATGTAAACAGAATACCTAAAAAATTAAAATATTTAAGAAACATGGTATATTTTCATGCTGGCATATATTAAAATAATTTGAATATAAGATTTTTTTAAATGTATCCATACAACTTATACTTACACAATAACAGGGCAGACCCCAGCACCATGGAGAGAATGGCCCATTTTCCAAGTATGACGTTTGGCTTGACATCCCTCTCCTCTTTAACACTCATTCTACACTCGGATGGAACTGTGCAGTCACACACTCTCACTGACAACACATGTTTTGCATGCAAACCATGTCTGTCTTGTACTTGGATAGGCACAGAATAATAGTTATAATTGAGGTTGTGTCGTTGACGAAGAATGGCACGCTTACCTAAGGGGAAAAAGGTGGATAGAATATATCAATATAACTTTTCAACAGCAGCATTGTTCCTATTTGAATGATTGGGAGGATTAATCTGCAATAAAAGCTCTATGGTTCATTTCATTTCTTAAAAATGACTTTGACATCTCAGAATACCAGGAAAAAGAATTGATATTACTTAAAGTTCACAGTACACTGATCTAACATGTTTTTCAGATGATCATTTTAAATCAATTTCTACATTTTCTCAAAATATGTTCAGTGCAAGAGTCTAACAAATATATGCTAGATATATGATAAATACATAGATAAGTAGATAGGTGATTGATGGTCAGTTAGATGATAAATAGACACATATGTAGATAGATAAATGGTATACAAATAAATGATAGCTAGATAGATAGATGATGGATAAGTAATAGATAATTGACAGATGGATGAACAAATAGATAGAAGATAGATAGATAGATGATAGATATATAGATAGGTAGATAGATAGATAGGTGATAGGTAGGTAGATAGATGATAGATATTAAAACAAAGCATTATTGTTTATTATAAGATTAATGAAATAACTTCCTTTAATGAATATGTGTTTATTATGACTAACCAAGGTGATGTATGAGGCCACCAGCAATCTTGTACCAGGAAGATGGTTTGCAAATTTAGCTTAAGCACTTACCATCTTGCGGCTCTAGAGTCCAAAGTTTGCTGGCAGAATTATCCAGATGGAACTGAAAAGGTGGACCATTATCAGGACCATCTAGATCTATAGGTTCCAAAACAGCAAAATCTTTCTCCTGTTGACAGATGGTCACGTCTGTGTCAAGCTGTGGTGGGTGATCATTAGCATCTTCCAGAAGAACTACCAATGTTCCAGTGCAAGACCGCCCAACTAGGATAAGTCAAAAATAGGTTACTTCTCCTGTTTGATATGTATTTTCAACAACTTAGAACACAGTTAACATCTGCTTTCAAAGTGCTTTCCAAATCTCAGACATCCTTGTTACACAGCAGTGCCTGTTACTCTCTTTCTTAAAAGATGACAGCTGATCAAAGAGCCCATTGAGGTACTTCCTAAAACTAAGAAGTACATTGTGAAGAATGTCTACAAAGAACAACCTCTTGAATGTAACAGAATCCACACATCTCTAAAGACGAAATACTCATCTTTAGGATTCAAATACTTATATTTGGTCATATTTCAGCTTCTTTTTTCCTCAGATATTCTAAATATGTTCTTTACTTTAATTTTTGTTTATTTTATTTTAGTCTTTTCAAGACAGGGTCTCCCTGTAGCCCCAGCTGTCCTGGAACTCACTCTGTAGACCAGGCTGGCCTGAACTCACAAAGATCCACCTGCTTCTGCCTCCCAAGTGCTAGGATTAAAGGCATGCACCACCACACACTGCAAGTTTTGTTTGTTTGTGTGTGTGTGTGTGTGTGTGTGTGTGTCTTAGTATGTGTGTGTGTCTTAGTATGTGTGTGTGTCTGTGTGTTTGTCTGTCTATGTATGAACATGTTTATGAGGGTGACCATGGGGACCAGGAGAAGCTACGGGATCCCCTGGAACCAGAGTTCTAGACCACCATGCTGGGAACAAAACTTGGGTCTTCTGCAAGAGTTGCAAGCATCATGACCACTGAGTCATCTCTCCAGCCCCACCTCATATATATTCTGTGTAAACTTTCTCATCAAACCTTCCATAGGCTTCTTTCAATACTTCTCTTCTTTGGTAAACAATTTTTATTTGGTCAGAAGCCAAGTCCTCATATATGCTAAGCATGTTCTATACTATGGAGCTCTATCACCTGCCCAACCTTTATGTAGGAGTACACCCCTTGATCCCAACACTCAAGAGGCAGAGTCAGGAGGATCTCTGTGGGATAGAGGTCAACTCCATATGGTCTGCATATGGAGTTCCAGGCCAACTAGGGCTACAGGGAGATTCTGTCTCAAGAGGAAGAAGCAGAAGAAGCAGAAAAAGCAGAAGAAGCAGAAGCAGAAGCAGAAGCAGAAGCAGAAGCAGAAGCAGAAGCAGAAGCAGAAGCAGAAGCAGAAGAAGAAGAAGAAGAAGAAGAAGAAGAAGAAGAAGAAGAAGAGGAGGAGGAGGAGGAGGAGGAGGAGGAGGAGGAGGAGGAGGAGGAGGCCAGTATCTCAAGTACTGCACACTCTTTAAACTTGAAAAAGAGAAGTTTGTCTTCACCACATCTAGCACACTGAATACTGAACACACAGCACAGAAAGTCATGCTCATCTGAGAGATTTGTGATCTGTCCAGGATTTCTTGGCTAACTATGACTTAACAGAACTACATGGAAATACATAATATAGTTGTTATTTTTATGTTTTGAAAAATGCTAATAAGTACACCAAGAAAATGTTTTTATCCCCACCATAGTTGATATATTCTCATTAACAGTAACTTGTGCTTATCTGTTAATACTACTCTCAATACTTCACACATAAATCTCAAATATTTTTACATTACTCTCATAATTTGGAAGTAGAGCCAAAAGTAAATAGATTTGCAAAGCTACAAGAGGCTGGTGGTAACCTTTTACCATTCAAAGTTAAGCAGCCATCTTTTTATGGAAAGATGAAGAAAATCATACTAAAAATCTGATAAAATAGAGCGCTAATAGGAAACAAGAGATTCTCTTAATTCGACCAACATTCCTTCCCTCGAATCTTCAGGGTTTTTTTGTTTTGTTGTTGTTTTTGTTCTTTGTTTTTTAGAGACAGGGTCTCCCTGTAGCTCTGGCTGTCCTGGAACCCACTCTGTAGACCAGGTTGGCCTTCAGTTTTAAGCATATTGATAGAAACAAAATGTGAGGAGCTGAAATCCAAGCCTTAGAAGATCTGCCAAGGCACGGAAGGCTGAGGGCAGCTTTTCACGGAGTATCTGGGAAATGGTCCAGAGCAATTGCTGAAAATGCTCGGGGAGCGCAAACAGGCAGCTTGATTCAGTTTAGGTCAAGGCTCACTTTAGATTGTTCACTTAGGCAAATGACAGGTATGCATGATTGTAGACGGCTGTAGTCACAGACTAGTGAGCAGATGTGGAACAACTACAGTCTGCATTCATAGCACTTCTTTTTTAAAAATTTTTATTTATTGTTATTATTGTTTTTATGTGTATGAATGTACTGTCTGCATGCAGGTCTGTGCACCCGAGTCATGCAATGCTGAGGAGGTCAGAAGAGGGTCTCGGATTCCCCTGGCACTGGAGTTAAAGACAGTTCTCAGTCACCATGTGGATGCTGGGGATTGAACCCAGGTCCTCTGCAAGAGCAGTCGGTGCTCTTAACCACTAGGCCATCTCTCCAGCCCTCATAGCACTTCTTAAAGAGTCTCTGGAAAATCAGTAGATCTACATGACAGTGCTTTCTGTGTCTGGAAACTCATGGTGTTACAGTCAGCCTCTGAAAGATCAGAGTTCTCTATTGTTAGATTTCACATTCTCTCTTAAGCTACGATATGCCCTTATATGCCCTTATTAACCTCCAACATTGTCATTTTGGAGTCAATAAACAACATGTTTCCCACTTTTTAACATAGTACCCACACAACACTATTTAGAGATTTTTTTCAAAAGCTAGAATAAGAAGGTATTTTGTAAATTTTGAGCTCAATTTTCTACAGTAAACACAATTGTTGCAAATGCTAATTATACCCACAAAGTTGTAAAGTTGATAGTGAACTTCACAAAGGAGATGGCTCACTGACAAAGACTGCTGCTCTTGCAGAGGACCCCAGATCAGTTCTCACCACCTACATCAGGTGGCAAACACACACTCACACACACACACACACACACACACACAAATAGTTTTTCTATATCTGTATTAAATAAGCATGTACCAAATTCTCAGCTAAATGCTTAGTGAAAGGTAGTTTATCAAAGCAAAAGAAATGGAGCTCATAACCACCACCCCAAAGGGAGAATAACGCAAGCACCCTTTCAGAGCCATGATATATCATGTGTGTTAATCACCAAATTATTTCCAGTGTGGGAAGGTTTAAATGGGAGTAAGAGCAAAGACTAGTGAGTCGGTCACAGAGGTGGCCAGTGCTACTCATTTGAAGACCCTTCGGGGCCCATGTTTCAAGTAGGCGGAGCAGAGATGCTCTGGGAGTTAAGATTCCTTCTACACTGAGCACAGGGAAGCCAGCCTGAAGGCAAACAGGATGCCCACAAGTCACACAAGAGTGTGAGCTTGGCTCTGAGAAACTGGGATTTCCTAAATTGTCATTGAGAAACATTTTAGAGAATCAAAATATAATGTTCATATTTTATACACAAACATACATGTACATGGGGTAAGTTTCAGTGAAACAAAATTTTTCACAGTGCCCATGATTTGCTATTAAAATTGGTAGCATCATCATCTTTTCTAGACCACATCTAGATTTTTTTAATGGCCCAGGGTCACCTTTGCATGGGCTTTGCTCTCACTTTGCTTATAAACAGTACCTTTTAGCAATGAACAACAAAGTTAATTTCTTATATTTTGATCTCCATAACTTCTTCTGCAAACATTATTGTGTCTTCCTTTCATCCAGGGTCTGTGTTTCTGCAAACCTTCCCCCTTCAATGCTTTAATTCTAGCAGCTCTTAACTCTCTCCACTTGTGAAGTGATCTAAACACTCTTTATCAGTGAAACTTTCATATCATAGAACCTCTTAGGAGAATGTGAAGCTGTAAGCTTTTTATGAATAAGACTAAATCCTCATCTTGTGACTCAGAATTTCTACAGCCTAGTAGTTGTAATTTAATACGTAATCAGTATCTAAAACTAAGTAAGAATCCCCTTTTCCATCAGAATTATACTCTTAAGCCAGTTAGATTTCATTTTTATTTGAAAGAATAGCGAACCCTTCAAAGTTGTAGAACACGAACAAGTTAACTGTATTTCTCAGCTGCTACTTCCTCCACTGTCTTGCATGGCTTTTCTGCCTATACTAAAATAACTACAAGAAAAGAATGCACGTGGAAGGAAAGAGGACCTGACGCTGACTAAGCAATGCTAGACATACTTGGGTTTCCTTTCAGAGGCAGTTCAGCTTTTTGAAACCTAATGTTCTTAGCACAGGAGGGTTCTTTAAAACTCCTCAGTCTTTGTGAGTTCAAGGCCAGCCTGGTCTACAGAGTGAGTTCCAGGACAGCTGGGTCTACAGGGAGACCCTGTCTCGAAAAGACCCCCCCAAAATAACAAACGACAAACAAACAAAAACTCCTCGGTCATCTCCCTGCAGAAGGCATGCCACATGGTGTTCCTATCCCAAGGAGAACAGAAGTGAGAAGTAAAAAAAAAAAAAAAAAGACTTGAATGAGGTAGATTGTATGTGAATCAGGCTGCCCTTTCCATTGAAGTAAGAAGCAGCTGGAATCTCTATTAATCTAATGTCTTTCTTTCAATAGGTGCTACTCTCACTTTAAAACTATAGAAAAATAGGTGTATAGCACCTGGGAAACCATTGTATTTAATTAACTGAAGAAATAAAAAAAATGTGGAAATAACCTACAGTATTGCTGTGTTGGATAGTGTACTTTAAACACTCAGCTTACATAGATAAAACAGTGGGGACCTTCATGGATTAGCCAGCTAGGTGCAAGAATTGGCTCCATCTAAAAAGCTCCATTATTTTCCTTTCTCATTTATGACAATTTGTCTCAAATGTAATCAAAGTTATGAAATTAAGCAATAGAGTTTCAAATGATATTTTTGTCACTTTTTAATAGTTGTTTTGTTTGTTATATAATAGTTTATGCATATAGACACACTAATAAGCGTTTCAGCATATGTATTTAAATTGTCTAAAAGGGTTACTCATAATGTCCATTTCGAAAGAGTTTCAAGATCATTACTTTACAGTATTTGATAAATACTCTTTTCAAAGTACTCATAGAATTAATCTTGAATATTGCAAACCACAGCAAAAATGTGAGCCAACAACTTTGGATTATTTCTTTGTTAAGAGCAGCTCGGAATAAACTTACCATGAACCCCATTGTTTCAAGTGGGCTGAGCCCTTTCAGCATGCTCAAATAAAACAATCCAAGGCTGTACCCCTTAAAAACTCACAGAGATCCTTGAACAAGCCCTGTTCCCTAGCCAGAAGTAATAACACAATCGTCAAAACTCAGACTTTGGTCATTTACCTCTCTTTTACCTTTGAATTACTAATGGACCTAAATTGTGTGATTGTGAATAAAACGAGCCATCATTTTAGAGAGTTATTTTTGTTATTGCTAATTACATGTATGTGTATTTGCCTCTTCGAGGGTTTATGCAATGAGTGAAGGAACCCCTGGAAGCAAACCACCAGAACTCTCTGAGCTGGAGTTGTAGTTGTGAGCTGCCTAGTGATGGGAGCCTAACCTCTATCCTCTTCAAGAGAAGCAAGTGCTGTTAACCACAGAACCATTTCTCCAGCACTGAATACATGTTTTACTTCCCCCCCCTTCGGTCTTTTTTGAGACAGGGTCTACCTGTAGCCCCAGCTGGCCTGGAATTCACTACATAGACCAGGCTGGCCTTGAAGTCCCAGGATTAAAGGCCTGTGCCACCACTCTAGCACTGAATACATTACTTTTGCATTATATATTATTAATACTTTGAGGGAAACAGTGTGTGTTTCCATTAAATTTTGACTGAGAAACAATCAGCTCTTAACCTGGGCCTTCTTAGAAAC
The DNA here is from genome assembly GCA_009823505.1 of Rhizomys pruinosus. NCBI lineage: Eukaryota > Metazoa > Chordata > Mammalia > Rodentia > Spalacidae > Rhizomys > Rhizomys pruinosus. The sequence continues at coordinate 401,632 of VZQC01012828.1, forward strand.
ATATCCCGCATTTACATTTTACTTTTAGAAAATGGCACTCACCCTTATCCATCGCCACTACTGAAATGTTATACTGGTTGTTTTTCACAAATTTCGATTCTCTGTCTAGTATTTTTAGAGTTTTCAAGTCTCCAGTGTCCTCATTAATTTCAAACCAGTTGTCCTCATCTCCTAACTTCTGATACCTAATTTTTAGAAATCAAACATGACAAAAATGACCAAACCAAAGAAGGAACATATGAAAAATCCTTAAACTTGAAATAAGTTTATGGCCAATGAAAACAAAGGAGCATCCGGGAAGGTGTATTACCTCAGTCCTTCTCCGCTGCTGCTTTCCGGGTCCAGAGCTTTATAACCCAGGAGATCTTGGCCAGCTGGCAAGCCGTCTTTGCTCTGAATAACTTTGACTGGTGGCTGGCACTCAGGGCCCTCATCGTGGTCTTTAACTTTCACGGTGACAGTTGTAGTGCACATGGTGGGAGTTTGTGAGTTGGCTGCTTTGGAAAACTGGGCTTCATTAAGAACGCCAATTTGCAGAATAATTTGGCGATTGACTTCATAGTTCAATGGCTGTTTAGAAAGCATACTTTAATCGGTCAAAATACTGTTATGTAGAAAATCAAGACTTCCAAGTTTTAAAATAAATGCAGTTCTTAGTTTTAAAGATTTATTTTATCCTTTTGGTATCTATTTTCTGTGTTTTTGTCTGTGTGTGGTCATGTGCACATTCCTGTCAGTGCCTGTGGAGCCCAGAAGAGGGTATGGCGTCTCCTGGAACTGGAGTTGTAGATGGTTATGAGCCTCTGACATGGGTGCTGGGAACAGAACCAAGTCCCCTGCAAAAGCAGCACGCTCACTGAACTGCTGGACCAGCTCTCCAGTCCTGCATCCTTAGTTTCAAAATAGTATGAAGCAGCTGGAGAGGTGGCTCAGCAGTTCAAAGCACTTCCTCCTACTCCCAGAGGACCTGACTTCAACTCCCAGCAACCATTTCGCGCAGCTTACAACTGCCTGTAACACCTGCTGGGGAAGGATCTGACCTCTTGTCTCTTTAGGCACTTGTAACCATACATAGACACACAAACTCAATATTTAAAATAAAACGTTTCTTAAAGGTTGGTGCTAACAAAGACGAATAATCAGCTTCTTTTTAGGTTTTGGAGCTCACATTTTTCCCTTTAACTTTATATTACTCTAGAATATGAATACATATCTTCCACCCATATATGGTAATTACAATGTGTGAATATAAGTAGTACGTCAATTCTAGAGCCCATTAAGAGATTCATATTATAACAGCACAGTTGCTTTCAAATACAAAGAAATATAATAATAAAGTTGCTCAGTTTGCCTGCCAACTGGGGATTTGGTGTTAGCATCCACAAATGAGGGAAACCATTCGCCTTTTTTTTTCTGGGACTGTGTTACTTCACTTAGCATAATGGCTTCGAGCACCATCCATTTACCTACAAAGTTCAGCTTCTTAAAATGATTGTGCTAACAAATGCAAAATCTCTATTTTTTAAAGTTCAAGCAACTTTACTTCTTGTTTTTGTTTTGAAAGATCTTGTCTTCATTTTTTCATTGTAACTTTAAATATTAATAGGAATACAGAATAATCGTTTGAAAAATTCAAATTCAAATCATTTCATTAGTTTTCACATGAGATAAGTAGTTAAACAAGCTCCTTTCCACTTAACACACAAAATAACTAGATAAATATTTGAGTACATACAACAGAGCAGTGTGCATCTGGGTGAGGAAATACAATGAAATTACTTAGTAGCACAATTGAAGGCACCTTACTTTTAGATCTGTAGCATTTCTAATCAAAGTATTTGGTTCTAAACTAGATAAATAGAAAGACTACTGAAATAAGTTGAAAGGAAGAAGAAAAAGTGAGGGAAAATATAGATGACAAGAAAAAGGGAAAAGAAAGAACATACAATATACTATTTAAAGTGCATTTTATTGTTGTTTGTTTATTTGTTTGTTTGTTTGTTTGTCAGGGTCTCCCTAGTGTCAGCCTGCCTGGAAATCATTATGTATGCCAAGATGGCCAAGATCCTCCTGCCTCCGCCTCATGAGGGCTGGAATTAAAGGTATGCACCAGGAGGCCTGGCATCAAAGGGCATTTTATGAGAATCTTTTAGAAAAATATAATTTCTGCCCAAAGCTTTAAGCTGTCTTAGAAGTTAATGGGAGAAGACAAGAAAGAAGCTAGAGAGAGCTGTGGCAGGACTCTGAGACCCACCAGAGAAGGGTCCACAGCCCTTCTAGGACACGTTTCTCAGTCATTCTTTCTCTGCGTTAGTTTTCTTCATTCCTAGAGGAATGCGGTTTGTACCTGACATGAGTTCCTTCTAAGAAAAAAGGTAAAGAAAAACATTTCTGTAATCCAAGGTCAGTCATCTTACCACGGCACTGCAGTGGTGCGTTCAGATACTCAAGATACGTGGAGGTAGTGTTCATTTTTAGCTTGCTGGTTCTTTTACATATGCATGACTTATTCTTTAATCTAAGCCCCCAGTATCTTCTTTCAGCCCTTTCCACATCCCACCAAATGCCTTCTTCTTCCCAAGTTCCCTTCCCACTTGTGTGTGTGTGCGCATGTGTGTGTGTGTGTGTGTGTGAGAGAGAGAGAGAGAGAGAGAGAGAGAGAGAGAGAGATCCACTGTATTTGACTGGGCTTCTTATGTGATGACAGATGCAGGGTTATTTACCTGAGCAGGGGCAATGTGTCAGAGGCGATATCATGAGGAACATGAATCTTCTCCCCTGAAACCTTTAACTGCCTAGAGTTCAAACATAGCTTTGAATGTTTTTTTTTTTTTAATTTTTTTAATTAATTTTATTTATTTCCATATGTGTATGAATGTACTGTCTGCATGAAAGTCTGTGCACCCGTGTCGTGCAATGCCGCGGAGGTCAGAAGAGGGTGTCGGATTCCCTTGGAAATGGAGTTCTCCTGGAATCGGAGCTTCAGACGGTTCTCGGCCGCCATGTGGGTGCTGGGAATCGAACCCGGGTCCTCTGTAAGAGCGGTCGGCGCTCTTAACCGCTAGGCCATCTCTCCAGCCCCAGCTTTGAATGTTTTAAAGAACAGCTCTATAATTATTTCTTTACCTTGACAACACACAGGACCCCTTCGTTTGTATTTGGATCTGTGGTAATTTTGAAGTTTCCATTTTCATTTCCCTGTAGGATCTTGTACACTGCCTTTGAGTGAGGAGTGTTTGGCAAGTCTTGGTCTTGTACCATCATTCGTAAAATTTCAACATCGATTCTGTTTTCTTCTACTTCTGTAATATACTGAAAAGAAATGCCTTTCTAATTAGCATCTATAACCTTAGCAACATGGTTTCTATTGAAAAAAAATATATGTAAGGCAAGAGAAAAAGTGTTACGGAAATAACATACGCTCATAATTTGAAAAGAAATTTATACTCTTCATGCCTAGTTTGCTTTTTCTTCCTAAGCCTCTTTTTAAATCTTTGCTTTTCACCAAAGATGACACATCTCTTAACTGCGGACTTCCAAGGGATGTTTCTCCGACTCCTTCTAGCCCTCACATTTGTCTCTTCTCACCTTGACTCTAAATAATATTTTGTTTTGTTTTGTTTTTGGGATTTTTTACCTTTTTGAGACAGGGTCTTCCTGTAGCTCTGGCTGTCCTGGAACATACTCTGTAGACCAGGCTGGCCTTGAACTCACAGAGATCCGCCTGCCTCTGCCTCCGAAGCGCTAGAATTAAAGGTGTGTGCCACCACACCCAGCTCTACATAATATTTATAGTCCATCTCTCCTTTGTAGAGATAATAGCTACTACTTAAAGGCTTTCTATTAATATATTAAACACACAATACTTACATATAATGAGAAAATACATTAATTTTTATGCAATACTGGGGCTTGAACCTAGGGCTTCATGCATACAAGCCAAGTGATCAAGCACTGAGCTACAACCCCGACTCATATTGGTTGATTTTCACAGACATCTTATTATATTTATTTTGGTTCATTAGCAAACATTTTAAGGGAAAGGTTATCTCTTTTTCAGAAATGAAAACATGGACACCTCCCTCAAAAATAAAAATGTTGACAAAAGCCTAAGATATTGAATGGCTAAAAAGCAGTACAGATCAGAATCTGTAGGAGATAGGAGAGGAATTCATAGGCACGTGAACGGGATTGTATCTAGTTTGAATCCTTCTCCTCCTGGATTGTGGTCCATATGGATGAGATCTTTGAGAGGTTCATTAATGTGTCTTCATCTCTTCCTGTGACATCCAGGATAATCTATGTCTTTACACATTTTAGAGATCCATGTAAAGAATTACACAAATGTGCACCTCAGTGCACTGACCAGGTTCTTCATTCTTTGACTAATACTCCAATGTAGATTCATGAAAAAGTGGAAGATAACTCATTAAAACTCGGAAAACAGCCTTCACTTGGGAGTCTTATCTTCCATTTGTCTAACATAATTACTCCCTGAGGCAGAATGTGTTCATGGGATCCTGAAAGAGTTGTGGGTTGGGGTTGTACTCTGAGGCCAGGAGAGGGTATAAAGCCAATCCTGTTCTCAGCTTCAGAACTTGAAATATAAAGGATGCCAGAGGATAGGCCTGGTCTTCACCCTATAAAGGTATTTAAGTCCAAGGAATCTGAAACTGGAATTTAATAACAAAGAAAGCACTGAACTAATGAATTACATCAGGGTGACAGAATCCTTTGGTGACCAAAAGTATAGTGATTTCCTACATCCAGTAGCAACTGGAACCTCTGTTATTCTACTTATAAAACCCTATTTTTCTCCCTATGTTATTTGTAAATTATTATCATTTAAAACAAAATGTGTGTTTTCAGAGAGTTGCTCAATTCTGGATTTGTTTTTGAAATAGTAAAAGACTCTAGCTAACTGAGCACAGAAACCTACTCACAGAAGTCTGGGTGAAATATGGTGGGTTGTCATTTTCATCCTCAAGTGAAATAGTGATTGTTCCTGTGGTGAATAAACCAAAGGGCTGGCCTCCCATGTCTCGAACCTCCATGATTAGCTTGTAAGTGTCACATTTCTATAAAAGAAGAAAAGGGTGTATTGGTAAACATTTCTACTTCCTGCAACTTACCATGATCACAGCTACTCTTTGTGCAGTAGTAGTTACGGCACAAACATTTTTATATATTATATATATATGTGTGTGTGTGTGTGTGTGTATGTGTGTGTGTGTGTGTGGTTTGTACATACATGTCCAACTCTAAATGTAACTGGATAAAAACACCACAAATGTGAATGGAGAACAAGAAACTGACCAAATCACACACTTTGTTTCAATTGTCAGTTTAACCTGATTTGGAATCACTGAGGAGACAGCAGTGTGGGCATGTCTGAGAGGGTTTCCAGAGGTTTGGTAGAGGAAAGCTGATCTCCCTAAATGTGGATATTGTTATCCTATGGTTGCAATCACAGACTAAATAAAAAGGGAAAAAGAGAAAGACAGGTGAACCCCCAAATTCAGCTTTTCCTGCTCTGACTGTGACCTCAGTGTCACCATGTGCACAACCATGCACTCTAGCATTCCCTGCCATGTAGGACTGTACCATCAAATATGAGCAACAGTCAATCACTCCTTCCTCAAGTTGCTCTTGTTACACCCTCTGTCACAGCAACAAGACAAGTAGCAGATACAGAAGTTGATGTGTCTAATATTGCAACTCAGAATGTAAACCTATACATTCATAATTGCAAAACCTTAAGCAAAACCAAGACATTCTTTAGCTGGTAAATGGATAAAAATAACTGGTGTATTCAGACAATGGACTATTACTTGCTCCTAGAAAGAAATGAACTACGGAGACATAAAAAGACATGGAGGAACCAGTCGTGGTACTTCACACCTTTAATCCTAGCACTCAGGAGCAGAGGCTGGTGGATCTCTGTGAGTTCAAAGCCAGCCTGGTCTACAGAGTGAGTTCCAAGACAGCTGGGGCTACAGGGACACCCTGTCTCAAAATAATAATAAAAAAGACATGGAGGAAATGAAAATGCAAATCACCAAGAGAAAGCAGCTGATCTAGAAAGACTGCATATTCTATTATCCCAACTATGTGACATTTTGAAGAAACTGGAACTGCAGAAGCAAAAAGGAAAAAAAATCGCTGGTTTGTAGGGGGATGAGGAGAAAAAAGAGAGTAGGAGGAATGTGGGAGAGATTAGAGCAGTGGAAGTACCCTGCATGATGCAGTAATGATCTGACCTTTACCACCTCTCCAAACCCACAGATGCAGAGCACAAGAACAGACCTACTGCAGATTGTGGATTGCGGCACAAGGGTCATGTGCATACAGGCTTGCCCACTGTGAGTGTGCCTCTGTGCTCTACAGTGTGGGTAGTGCAAGAGGCTATGCACACGGGGACAGATACAAAGAGAAACCTCTGGACTTTCTGCTCAAAAACTACTATGGCAAAATAGTTTATTAATTTTTTTAGGATTACTTAATTGAAAAAAATTACTTTTTTGTCAAAACCAAAAATAAAGTTAGAACAATGTCATCAGCACCCCAGATCAGGGCAGTGAGAGCCAGTCAGACCTGTATTCTACCTCGTATTGTTTTAACATCTCTACAGAGGCAAAAGAAATCTCCAGAGGATCTCTGAACACAGCCTAAGAGGGAGTAACCACTAAGGGTGACTGGTCTTGGCACATTCAGTGGCTGATCAACAAATGCGCCAGTTCATTACCTCTCTGTCCAGCAAAGGAGTGGTGGTAGTGATCACACCTGTGTCCGGGTGGATGGAGAAGTGTTTGGGTTGGTCTGGGATTTGTTGCAGGATTCTGTATCTCAGACGGGTGTGTAGAGTCCCTGGCTCATCCTTGTCAATGGCAGTCACCTGTCCCACGGAAGTTCCTGTTTACATATAGCCAATATATCAAAAATACCAACCACACATCTTTACAAGCAAAAAATAAAGGTATTAGTACAATGAATTCTCCCAAACACAGACACACACACACACACACACACACACACACACACACACAGACACACACACAATTTTCTAGTTAATCTAATCTAAGAAGAGTACAATCTTCCACAAAATTTCTCCAAACCTCTCTTCCATGGAACCTCGATTAGGTGACTATTGTAAAAAGCATGATTTGTACTTGACACATGAGGAACAACACCTTCGGTAGGCAGCAGTATTTCCCCAAGAACAAAATGTCTTTGCCTAACAAATACTTTATGCTTTACATGTTAAAAAATGTGCCAAATGATTAATATATGCAAGCAGTTGTTAGCAAATTATTAATATATGCACACAGTTATTAGCAAATGGCAGAATTCAACATCAGGCAGCCATCTCAGTGTCAAGATTCGCAGACAGATAGGACATGGGAGGGTTAGAAGTATGTTCGGCAGTGCACAGGGCTGTTCAGAAGGCATCACTGCCCTTACATGTGGACCCAGTAACAGACGGAGAAGCCCTTAGTAGCCAACAACAGTTCGTGCTGATTTTAATCCTCCAGGCAGGTTTCTTATGCTCTTCCATTGGCTTTGGTTAACATCTTGGCTTCACATATCATCAAACCAGTTAAAATTTTGTTTTCAACTTGTTTGGAAGATATGCCATGAAAACCAGTGCAAATGTTATAAATGTAGTAAACATTTCATACCTGGAACGTCTCTAGGTTCTTGAAAATATTGAAACTTTGTGATAATTCCAATTAAATATTATTTTATAAAGTTGCCTGTTACATATGTGTAAATACTAAAAAATAGATAAATCATATTTTTCTTTTTTTGGGGGGGGTATTTTTGAGACAAGGACTTCCTTTAGTCTCAGCTGGCCTGGAACTCACTATGTAGACCAGACTGGCCTTGAACTCACAGAGATCCACCTGCCTCTGCCTCCCAAGTGCTAGGATTAATGGCGTGTGCACCACACCCAGCGATAAATCATATTATCTGCCACATGAGCAGACCCACTATAAATTAGTCTAACTGGCTACAGTCTTTTTTTCTGTTATTTAGCAGCCTTTTTAAATGTGGGCAGCAATATGAACACAAAAGTGTTGCCTTTGTAAAGTGTATTTATCTTATAAAACTAGAAGATTGCATTGTATATGCTCTTGAAGCTCAAGCACTTAAAAAGGTCCTACATAGTTATTCAAATAATTAAAGGAAAAGCAACTTAGGCAAAAATCTAGTGTTTTCCTAAAACTTCCATCATAGTAGACATAGTAAACATGGTAGACACGGGTTCTAAACAAAGGCTAAAGTGAAAAACCAATTCAGAAAACAACATTGGTTGTATAAGAGTTCAATAAATGATATCACACATATACAGCCTGCAAAGGTCAACTCTTTTAAAGAAATTATGAATGTCAGTTAATACGTTCTTTGGCACTGTAAAATGAATTTCCCTACATCTATATGTCATTCTCTTTTTCATTTATCTGATAGGAAGAGAAGTTGAATTTGTCCTACATCCAGCCTTTCAAATATCCTTAGATAAATGCTGTTGAAAACCATGCTGAAAAAATAACTTCTCATTATATCAGAAGGTGCTGTAGTGCTTGGCCCATTCGTGACCCCCAGTCATAGTCTCTATGAATTCCCAGATGGGCAAACCCAATGGAGAGAGCCAGAGTGGCCATGCCCCGTGCAACTTCACCCTCTCCACGTGTCATTTCTCACTACATGTCTGACCCACTTATAATTCCCAGTCACGGCCTCTACGAATTCCCAGCTGGATGTCCATTTAGACTGTACTCAATTCTTCCAATTGGAAACCCAGCAAGTCTTACAGAATTTCTAATATAGCGCAGTAAACTGAACTTCACAACTAACCGAGAGAGAGAGAGAGAGAGAGAGAGAGAGAGAGAGAGAGAGAGAGATCTGAGTCAAGAAAACATTGCCAGGATTGTAATTAATGGTATGAAAGGAAAAATTTAAGGAAATTTGCTCAGAGCAATTTGACCCTTTCTGTAAAAGTGACATAACACCAATTTCTAAGGGGGAAACAGAAGCTGTATATAGACAAAAGTACTCAAACAGCATGAAATGTAATTAAATATTTTAAATTATAGTACTTTTTAAGTTCCAAATTGTCTTCTTATTCTAGGCGCAAGAAGGCTCAGAGAGTAATGGCACGTGCGCTGAGCAGGATGACCTGATTTCATGCTCAGGACTCACGTGGAAGGAGAGAACTGACTCCTGCAGGTTTTTCTCTAAACTCCACATGCCAGCTGTGACATGACCTCTGTGTGTGCACGCACGCTCACACACACAAATCATAAATCAATTAATAACGAATACATGCATAAATAAACATTTTAAAATGTTAGCTCACCAGAACGGCAATTTTCAGGCACACTAAAAACCGTCAGTTTGGTTTCAAAATACGGAGCATTGTCATTGTCATCTTCAACTTTGAACAGCAACGGAAGAGGGTAGTCTGGGGCGTAGCCATCTGCAGTGGTTGCATAGCCGTACACCTGGAAGGAAGGAAAGTATCGCTGGTTCCCAACTGACAAACCACGCACAAAGGGAGAGTAAAAGTGGAGCAGGATGCAACATCTGAAACGTCATCCACAGGTGCGTGACTAAGAGATGATGCAATGGAGAGGAAGCACACGGACACGGTGCACAGTAAGCACACGGACACGGTGCACAGTAAGCACACGGACACGGTGCACAGTAAGCACACGGACACGGTGCACAGTAAGCGCACGGGCAAGGTGCACAGCAAGTGCATGGACACGGTGAACAGCAAGAGCAGTGTTCGTGCTCCTCGGTAGCCACAGTCCTCTAGGGCTGTGATTTCTCAGTATTCTCCCTTCAAATTTCCATGAGCTCCCGCAGGCTCTCAGAACTATCTGCATGCTGTTCTACTTGAAGAACACAGTAGAGTTCCTACAATTATGCTCATAAGAAATGTCACAAAAGTTTATAATTATATAATTAAAGTAATATATACACATACATCAATTATTTCTGCGTGATGTCTCTACCTGTATGTTCTAAGTTTTCTATCATAAACATGCTAAAATAGAGCAAACATGACCTAAACTCCATTTCAAAATGATGCATCTTGGCCCCATTTACCAAGATTGAATGTCTTTGCCCTTTAAATTGCATTAATACTTGAACTCTCCTATTTTGTGGCTGGAGCAGGTCACACTATTCAGCCCTCCAACAATTCTCTCCCCAGATTATGTGAAACTATAGAAAATTATAAAATTGTGTTGTATCATCACTAGATTACATTTGTCCTCAAAGATGCACTGGGATTTCTTGCCCAAAGCACCTGACACAGTTATGCAGTGCATTGGGTAACTTTCAACAAACAAGGTTTGTATCCAGTTCAGCCACTTTTCCCTTTCAGGAACACAAGCTACCCTTTTAAGCGTGCACCTCTTGTATGAATTCTTCTCCCTCCTCACAATGCCTTTCCAATAACTCCACCTGTGTCCGTTCTGTCACTGTTGACCCTGAGCTTTGCTTGTTTTCTCTTCAGTGTAAATGAAACTCATCTGTTTTCTAACCATGTATGTAACTTGAAATTATATTTCTTGATACTTGACTACAAGTATGATTTTCACATCCAAAGTTTTAGACACAGGTTATGTTTCACATGTTATGTTGGTTTTATATTTCATTAGGGATGAGTTGAGAATCTCCAGAAGAAATCCTAACTGAAAATCGTTTCAAACAGGATTATGGGAACTGGAAAGGAGCTAAACACTGGTGTGACCTTGCCCTCTGAGAGAATGCATTCACCCTCACATTACATTCTTAGTCATTATAGCAATACTTTAAGAACTGCTCAAGTAATGGTTTTGTATTTAAAAACCATTGTTCCACACAAGACTAGTTGTGATATGAGTCATATTTTGACTATGTTAAGAATGTGACTTCAATGCCATGGGTCTATTTTTATTTTTGTTTTTCATTTTTGTTTTGAGATGGGGTCTCTCTGTAGTTCCAGTTGGCCTGGAATTCACTATGTAGATCAGTCTGGCCTTGATCTCATAGAGATCCACCTGCCTCTTCTTCCTAAGTGCTGGGATTAAAGCTGTTTGTCACCATGCATGACTGGGTCTGTAATTTTTCTTAGGTATGTTTCTAGAGTCTGGAGAACCTATCTTATTCATCTCACATTTTACTTTGTGGAAATGTCTATCATCTTTGGGAAAATTCAAACAACTTCCAACAGGATTTGGAATTTGAGTCTGGCCTTATAGTGAAAAGTGACGGGTTCTGACTGAGCAGGGAAAGGAGAGAAGGGGAGGCAGCAACATGCAGAAAGACAGCACATCAAAAAATAAAAATAAAAATAAATTAAAAAAGAAAGACAGCACATCACATTGCTTGTCTGAAAACCAAATAATCATTGTTCAGTAGCAAGCTTCTAGTTACAAAGGGAAGACAGGAGCAGAGTTTCACAGATTTTTTTTTTTCCAAAGGTACAAATTCTCCCAACTCTTGGAAAGGAACACTATCAGCAGATGCTTTCCTTTGTAGAGTAATTTGAAATTGTCAAAGAAAGCGCTCCTCTTATTTGGGAAACTTTCAAAAATATCTACTATGAATTCTTGTAAGATTAGGTAAGTTTAACGTTCTAAAAAAAACCCCAAAACTCCCTAAACTGCAGTAATGGAGCAATGTGCCAGAAAAATCTTCACAAGGCAAGATAAAAGGACCCATCCAGGAGCAAGAGATCGAGCGAGCAAGAATATCTTCTGAATTGGTCCCATGCATGGCAGCCACTCTTAATTATCTATTAAATTGAATTATTTTCAACATGGTAATTTATTATTAAAACCTCATTAATATAAAGTAAATAAAAGCAGAAGATCGAGCAATTTCATCAAAATCCCCAGAACAAAATTGTGCAGTATACACATTATACATCTCTGAAGAGTTTTCCTGTTTACAGATGGTGTTGCCGGCTTTGGACTGTGGTTCATCACAACAGCTCTGACCTGGGGAGCATAGCTCTGAGCAGCCTACACACCAAGAAAACAGACTCTCGGGGGCATACCAACAGACACTTAATTTTCTAGAGGAATAATCTGTAGAATATAACTTTTAAAGGTGATTATTTGATACAAATCATTGATACGTAATTTTAAAGCATACTAATGTAAGCTTTTCCTTTGATAGAGAAATCTTCTATTTTATCCTACTTAAAAATAATGAGTTTTATAAGTGGTGTTTCCTAATGCCAATTCAGAACTAAACATTAGAGAAACAAGGGCATTGCTTAAGGTAAAATTTTTCAAGCCTAACTTTGACTATAGACTCCAGCTTACTTCATTCATCTCATCCATTTTTTATGGATGAGCAAAGGATCTGGCAAAAAAAATACTAATTAAACTCAATGGGCCACACACAAAAAGGAGACATGAGAGCCAAACAGGATGTGTTAAAAAGAGGTTTCTTCTGACTGAAAGGGTGAATCTGGTGGGGTGAGGTGGTTGGGAGGGGGACACGAGTCCAGATTTGATTTGTAACATAATCTTGTGCAAAAAAATATGTAAAACAATAAATTAAAATAAAAAATAAAATAAATTAATTAAAAAATAAAAATAAAAAGAGGGTTCTAGTAGAAGAATGGGGACAAAGAAGAGAAAAGGGACAAGAATGACTAAATTCATTATGTAACTGTGTGAAGCTGTCAAACAATAACCAAAAATTTAAAGTAGCAAAGAAGGTTATTTTTTATTTTAAATGATTCTCTCCTTCTCTCTGACTATGTTTAGAATCGAGGAAAAGCAGAAGGTAGGAAAACAGACCCTGGCAGATATCCTCAGTAGAAGTAATCAACTAAATACTACACCATACGGACATAAGTTTCTTTCTCCACAAGAGTGACTTGTAGAGTGACAGCTGCTCCTGGTGAAAGTTGGATAAGCAGAAAGTAGCCTGTACATTCCCTAGCAAGTGGGTACAGTGGGGCTAGAGATAGAACACATGCTTTGCATATGTGAGGCCCCATGTTCAAGCACCAGCATACACACACACACACACACACACACACACACACACACACACACTGAAAATTTAAAAAACGAGCTAGGTTGCAGATACTGCTCAGTAGCAGAGTGCCTGCCTACTGTGTATGATGTTGTGGATTGGATCCCCAGCACTTCGGAAAATTTAAATTTATAAGCTGGGTGTGGCGGCACAAACCTTTAATCCCTGCATACCAGAGGTAGAGCTCAACACGACTGACAATAATTGAAGTATTTTATTACAGAGAACTTTGAACTCAATAAAATTCTTCGCTTCTTTTCCAGAATTTTTCAGATAAAAATCTTGTCTTTAAAAGCATGTCATTATATTTCCTAGATATTCCTCACACACCCTTTAACTTCCCTTGCATCTACTCTTTCTTTTTACCAATGGTACCCATGGGAAATCAGTTTATACTGAATAATGATAACATTCTAAATACTAAAAAGGTATTTGACTCTAATATTTGTAAAAAAAAAACATTTAAAGTATTAAATGAATAATAAAGATCTAATGTTGAACTGAATTAATTTTTGGTGACCTTACCAAAAACTGATCGTACTGCTCCCGATCGATGCTGCGTGTACAGTAGATATCCCCCGTGTCTTTCTCTATATAGAACAAGTTGAAGGGCTCTTTGTCAACTCCTGGTCCACTGATGGAGTAAAAGATGGTATAATTCTGGGCAGCATCTGATTGGATCTATAACAATAAAGGACAATTTGGAGAAAGAACAAACATCAAGATTAATATCTTAACAGACCCTGTGTGACAATTTGCTTTTTCATCACTTGCGATTTTTTGGTTTCTTTATTTCTTCTTATTTTATATATTTGAGTGGGCTTTTTTGGCATGTATGTATGTGCACCTATCTGTGTAATGACCACAGAAGCCAGAAGAAGGCATTGGAGTCCTTGGAACTGGAATTCTGCATGGTTGTTAGCCACCATGCTGTGGTTGGGACCTGAACTGTAAGAGCTGCCAGCGTTCTTAACCGCTGAGCCACCTCTCCAGCCATCGCTTATTCATTCTTCTGCTTCTTTGTCCAATGTATCCCACATTGTCCAAAGTCTTATTTGCATTGTGCAATGTGTGACGCCACAGACTCCGCCTCTCTTTTGATCCTAAATGTTTTATTTTCTGCACAGTTTTAAAATCTGTAGAGTAACATGCCTCTACAATCTCTGTTCTGCTTATTCCTATACTGAGAGTACAGGAAAGCTTTCAGTGAGTTTGTATTATTTGGGAATGAAAATTGTACAATTTCTGTTAAAGCAATACAACTCTTCTTATGCAATTTATTCTTCAAAACTTCAGTGTTCCCAAAACTGCTCCCCTGTTACATTCTGGCTCTGCAACAATGACACAATCTCACCTGGAAAACAGAAAAGCTGGCTAAGTTTTAGAGATAAGGTGCAAAATATGTAGATTTGTAAATTAATACTAAAATATCTACACAGGGCAGAGGAGATGGCGCAGCAGGAAAAAGCTTGGATTGCTTCCAAGCATGATGACCTGAGTTCATTTCCTGAAACAGACCTGCTAGGAGAACACCAACCTCCTTTAGTTTGTCCTCTGAACTCCAAACGTGTGCCCCCCAAGAACAATAAATGAAACATTAAAAAAATCTTTAAATGAAAAAAATTAAAATCTGGCATAGTATTTGTGAATTTTGAGTCAAATTAAAGAGCAGAAGAAATTCAAAATCTAAAATTTATTTCTTGAAGAAAATGGTAAAACCTTTTGGGTTACTCCCATGCGTACCTAGCTGTGGTGAATAGATGATACCAAGGCTATTAACAACTTAAACCTCTAATTCAATGAATCATGATTGATTGATTGATTGATTGATTGACTGATTGATTGATTTATTGATTGATGTGTTGGTGATACAATCTAAGATCTTATGTCTACTAGAAAACTCCCTACAATTGAACTACATGCCCAGCCCTTTGTGCACCTTTCAAGTGAAAAAGTTCAATAAGACATGAATTGAACACAATGGAACATACCTGCTGAACATGTTGTGGAAATGGGCCTAGTGAGTTCTCCATCAGGGAGCAAGGAATAGGAGCCCATCTCCTCTTACTGCGCTTGTGGACCGGGTCTTTGGTATGCCTCTTCCTAAGAACCTATATTTGATGAGAAATTAAGAATTACAGCATTGATTGGCCTTCTTGGAACTGTGGATTTTACATAGACCTCAACGTGTCAAAAATAAGTGAGTAATAAGCACACAAACATACACGTATACAACACACACACACACACACACACACACACACGCTGACCTCATGCTACATTATGCTCTACTTCTATGTATATTTCCTGATATAACCAGTCAGCAATCAGAAATGGGTTGGACATTCGGATAAATGTCTGTGAGAATTATAAATTAGCAATTAAAAATATTTAAAAATTGATTTTGCCGGGCATGGTGGCGAACGCCTTTAATCCTAGACAGAAGCAGGTAGATCTTTGTGAGTTCAAGGCCAGCCTGGTCTACAGAGTGAGTTCCAGGACAGCTGGGGCTACAGGGAAACCCTGTCTCGAAAACACCAAGAAAGAAAGAAAGAAAGAAAGAAAGAAAGAAAGAAAGAAAGAAAGAAAGAAAGAAAGAAAGAAAGAAAGAAAGAAAGAAAGAAAGAAAGAAAGAAAGAAAGAAAGAAAAGAGAGAGAGAGAGAGAGAGAGAAAGAAAGAAAGAAAGAAAGAAAGAAAGAAAGAAAGAAAGAAAGAAAGAAAGAAAGAAAGAAAGAAAGAAATTGATTTTATTTAATGAAGAATGGAGAAACTAAAATCTATTGAAACTCTGTCTACAGTGTAAGCATTTATGCAGCTCTCCATACAGACAGAGGACAGCATTTATGCAGCTCCATACAGACACAGGACAGTGTTTATTCAGGCAGGTTTTATGCATGTGGGATCCTTCACAATTTGGAGAAGAATGTTTTGTAAGAATGAAACATAAATCAGACTAAGGGAAAAGAAGTGCTTACAATCAAAAGAAATTTAGTTAGGAAATATATAAATTGAGTCAGCTAGTAAATAACTTCATGAGAAGAAAAATCTCTGTGCCGAGTTAACTTAAAGTGAGGTATAAAATCCAGCAATCTTCCCCTCCAGGGGCTCAGTCACCCTTCAATGTCAGAAAATGAGCTATGGTCAAGTCCTTCAGACCCATCCAGAAGCCTGGCCACACATCTACTGTGAGTACAGGGACCTCCTATGAATTTCCTAAGATGACAGCAGGTCTTTATTTAAGAGAGACACCAGCCCACAGTTGGTTCTTCAAGTTGGTTGTCCTTCCTGCCACACCTCAAAACACTGTCTGAAACCTTTGATCCTCTGACTCCCTCTCTGACTACAAGTCTTTACCAGTATGTAACTATATAAACCCTTCTCAGTAACAGTCTGATCCTCACTTTGATATTAAACACAAAAGGCAGACAGTGATGATTCGAGGACCACTTGAACCTTAAAGGAAGCAGATGAAAGGAAGGCCATCCCGTCCTTGCCTGTTTTACCTTTTTGTCTCTCGCCGACAGTACGATTTCTATCTCCTTTTGCTCCTGCCTCTGACTGTCTGAGAGTAAAACAGAGAAATTCTTCTTTTCAGAAGTCAAAAGTAGGTCATGTGTTGTATATATGGTGCCATCTTGGAGAATTCTAAAGGCTGGGTCACTGGACAGGACTAGGCTGGCTGACTTGAGACACTCCTCCAGATTTACTGCAGTGAAGACATTTCAGAGCAATTTGTCAAGTTAAACAAGATGGAAACAAGTCTTACAGGAGTAACGACTGGGAGTCAGGACAGGAGAGACAGAGAGAGGGTAGTATACTGAGTACCTGCTATTCTGAAAATTATGGGCTGTGAAAATTAAATAATTAAATTGGTGGGGTTGAACTTCTCCTTTCCTCTTCTCCTCCCTTCCCCTTCCCTCTTCCCCGCTCCATCCCTCCCTCCTTTCTGGCAGTGCTCAGGACTGAACCCAGAATCTCATCTAGGCAAGCCAAGCACTCTACCAACCAAGCAAACCCCAGGACCCTACTGTTACCTTCCTCATGAATTAATTTAAGAACGGAAGTACTTTCTGGTTTTGTTAGATTCAGTTTGCCTTTACTTTACCTAGTGTAAACCATGGGTTTGTGACTTGCATGACTGGACTTTATAATAGTGTGAAAGTGGCTCATGTTCAAGAGGAACTGACTTTGAATTCAGGCTTTTAATATTGATCTTTTCTAAAACTAGGGATGTGTGGTACGATCCTGCCTCCCATGTTGGCTAGGTTCCTGGATAAAGAGACAGGTAGGACAATGTCTGAAACTCTATGAAGATTGTGTTGCTAAGTTACAATGCTTGGTAAATTAGGTATGTTGAATGCACATTTCACTTACAACACTTTTAACTTATAATGTGTTTAATAGGCTGTAACCTTGTCATAAATCAAGGAGTATCTGCAAGTAGATAGAAATGCCAATAAATATGCTGTTTTATACCAGATTGCTACTTTATCAATAAATTGTTTTATGCCACATTTGTCCTAATGTGATGTCAGTAGATTTTGAGATTAAGTCAAAACTCATTTGGCAATAAGTTAAAAATTATGTTGCAATAGGTGAAAAATCTAGTCTATTCTTGTGCAATATTTCTCAGTAATACTGAAAATAATCTTCATGTTGTATCTTTTTGAAGTTTAATAAACCTGATGCTTAATGTAAATTGGCAGCAGTGCTAGCAAAATCCACTGAGATTTTATTTGACTTTCATAAGCTATTCTGTAAAATAGCCATGTAAATTCTTGGTAAATACTTGTTCATTGTTACCAACCACAGGGACTAATTCTACTCAGAGCATTTAAATTTGGGCATTTTTGCTTCACATTTGATCATGTAAAGACACTCAGCACTGGATTTTGTTGACAAAAACAGCAGATTAGTTGACAGGACTTAAAGTCTGCTTCTGGTCTGGGTGCTTGGTTTGGCTTGAATCAACATAGTTTTGTGAATTTTCTGATGTTTGCTAATTTTTCTGGCAAGAAAAATGCACAACCAAATTTAGCATTTTAACTATATTTAACCACCTTGACTAAAAGGGCGCAACTTCTCACTGCACAGCCATTAATGCCAACTGGCAACTTTTTAGCTTTTGCTCCAAAGTTTTAAGAGTGGCCTGGAGTTAACTGCAACAAGTTACGACTATGAATTTCTCAATACAGAATCTCACCTTTGCCTACAAGTGTCTCAGCCTTCAGATGAGAGGGAACTTGAAGAGAAACTTTCTGACAAGCATCACAAAATAATACCAGAACCTCAAAAAGAACAAAATCAAGAATTACTTTGATCACATTCTTCACACATTGCAGTTTCATCTCATTGTTAAAACTATTGTCAATTTTGGGAACAAATGAACTTTTTTAAAATTTTTATTTATTTATTTATTTTTTATGTGTATGAATGTACTGTCTGCATGTAGGTTTGTGCACCATTTGGGAACAAATGAACTTTAAAAAAAATTTTTTAATTTATTTTTTATGTGTATGAATGTACTGTCTGCATGCAGGTCTGTGCACCCGTGCCATGCAATGCTGCAGAGGTCAGAAGAGGATGTTGGATTCCCCTGGAACTGGAGTTCTCCTGGAATTGGAGTTACAGACGGTTCTCAGCCACCATGTGGGTGCTGGGGATCGAACCCGGGTCCTCTGCAAGAGCAGTCGGCACTCTTAGCCGCTAGGCCATCTCTCCAGCCCAAGAACAAATGAACTTTTTAACCCCTCTATTCAGATACATAGACATTTAAAAGGAGGTCAATAAAGGAAACAAGAAAAGTGGCTTTAGGAATGTCAGTCACTTAGAATAAATGAGAAATGAAGTAAGCAGTTCTTACGATCTACATCATTATTGTATAATTAATAGAAAACATATTATAATCCATTGACTTTATCAGTTTATTGACTTGAACACTATCATAAATGACACTGATTCTTTAGCCCAAAGAAAGTACCTAATTTTAGAATTCCATAGCAATGTGTTTGCATTAGCTCTTCAATCATTATTTTAATTATTTGTACTGCTGAGGAAGTGAGAAAATATTTGAAGCTTTCTTTAACCTCATAAAAATAGGCTCATTGCCAAGTATAGTGGCACACCTTTAATCCTAGCACTCAGGAGACCGAGACAGGCAGATCCCTGATAGTTCAAGGCCAGCCTGGTTTATATAGTGAGTTCCAGGCTAGCCAGCACTATATAGTGAGACACTGTCCCCCAAAATGCCTATAAATACCCACTCTTATTAAATCACTTTTTTTGTTGTTAAATCACTTTTAAAACTGGCTTTTGAAAAAAAAAATCCACTTCAAAATCTGTGTTTTCAAATCATACAATTAGCCCCAAAAGAAATACACTTCAAAATTTAGTCTTCAACAGGCAAAAATTTCAAACAATATTCAAGCCATAGCTATTTTTTTTAAAGTTAGGTATTGTGAATAAGAAGAACTATCTAATTTCCATATATGGGTGGAAGATATGTATTCAAATTCTAAAAAAAAATGTAAAATTATACTTCTTTTTACCTGCATGTAACTTTACTGTTAAAATGTGAATCTCTAAATGTGTTTTGGAATTAACCTATAGTTTATTTTCAGATTTTGTAATTTTGGTTTATGTGTGAAGTGTATATATGCATATTTTGGAATAATATTAAAAAAGAGAGAAAAACCTATTCAAAGAACTGACTGAGGGGCTAGAGAGATTGCCTAGCTGTTAAGAGCACCGACTGCTCTTGCAAAGAACCTGGGTTCGATCCCCAGCACCCACATGGTGGCTGAGAACCATCTTTAACTCCATTTCCAGGGAAATCCAACACCCTCTTCTGACCTCCACGACATTGCATGACACAGGTGCACAAACCTGCATGCAGACAGTACATTCATACACATAAAAAATAAAATTAAAAAAAAAGAACTGACCGAAACAGTAAACTTGTGCATTGAAGAGCTTATAAAAGACTGAGAAAAAGATGCAAGACAGGACTTAACATGTATGACAGAATCCATGAGCTCTGGCGGGGGGTGGGGTGGGTGCAAGAGGGGGGAAAGAGACTAAATTTGGTTAAGAAATGTATGAAAATGCACTCAATAAAATTTTAAAAAATAAATAAAAATAACAAAAAGAAGAACTATCTAAAAAATAAATAAATAAAATTATCAGCTCAAGGAATTATATAAGTTCAAAACATTTTTTGGCACTTCATGCTTATTTGCTTTCTCTTCTCTTTATCAAAAAGATCAGGGCTAGATTTCCCAGAATCACACAGTTCTGTGATCAGTTTTCTCTGGACATAGTTCTGGAGTTAAGGAATGGGGGAAAGTAAAGGAAGGAACATTCATGTTAAACATGTCTGCATGTTTTCTAATTCAAGTCAAGTCTACTGCATATATTGTAGTACCCTAAAATAGATTGTAATTTTACAAATCTGTTAGGCAAGTAATATGAAAAATCTGGATTTTATAGGTTATATTTGCATACAGCTCTAACTTAAGAAAACATGAGACCATCTTGTTTATTTAACTTTTTTTTTTTTTTTTTTTTTTTTTTTTTGAGACAGGGTCTCCTTGTAGTCCCAGCTGTCCTGGAACTCACTCTGTAGACCAGGCTGGCCTTTAACTCACAAGGATCCACCTGCCTCTGCCTCCCAAGTGCTAGGATTAAAGGCGTGCACCACCACGCTCCGCAACTTTTTAAAAATATCTTCATCCTGCCGGGTCTGGTGGCGCACGCCTTTAATCGTAGCACTTGGGAGGCAGAGGCAGGCGGATCCTTGTGAGTTCAAGGCCAGCCTGGTCTACAGAGGGAGTTCCAGGACAGCTGGGGCTACAAGGAGACCCTGTCTCGAAAAGACCAAAAATAAATAAATAAATAAATAAAATATCTTCATCCTTAATGCCAAATAATGCAGTAGTCTATATTTCAAGAATGTGCTGATGATAAAACTTCTGTTACTTGTGTCTAAACGTGGAGTGTGGAAAATCACGTTGCAATTAGAAATAGATCCATGAATATATGCATATACTTTATATGTATAGATGGATATATTTTATATGATGCATTCACATTCTCAGTCCAGTTTTCATTTTCTTTCTTAGCTGTCCTACAATCCCACCCCAGGAATGTCCTCTCTGTAGGTAGACAAACTGGAAGTTTCCAGGCATCAGCAGTCCTTCTGTCTCCTGTTAAATCAGGAACTAAGTGACTTCAAAGGAGTTGTGACCTTTCTAGTCAGTGTGGCGATCAAGGGTAAAGAAGCACAGGATGAAGCAGGGGATCCCAGCCAGGGATGTACCAAATGCAAGAAAAGCCAGGTCTAATCACATTTTACTCAGTACTAACTCAAGTGGTCTCTGAGTTCTCCTCAAACAGCTCTCATCTACAGAATGAGAAGCTGACCATCAACCCTGCAATGCGTATTATTGATATGGAGGAAATATTTGTGCCCATTCACAAAAAATTTCAAATTCTGAAAATATAACATAACTCAAATATTTTGGCAAAATGAAAAACTTTTAAAAAGTAAACTTTTAAAAAGAAAAACTTAAAAAGCCGCAACTCAGAAGATTTGGATAGATATGGGGAATTCTTCCCATCAAAGGAAAAACAAACAGTCTTAGAAACAGTTAGGAAAGCCGTTAAAAGCCAAGTACAGACCAAGCTCATAGCAATTCTAGTGACCATCCTATTCCCTTCACTGAATTAAACAAGAGCCTCACACTGAAAGTTCTATACATCTTTTAGGTCTTCCTGAAAATGTAATTCATATATTCACCCAGAATCCTTTTCTTTCTGCTCAATGGAATTGCATGTTAAATAGATGAGCTTTTAAAATGACTGGTAGCAAAAGCAAACTTTAGAATCTTCTGGGCCAAACACCAAAAATTTCAATTTATTCCTCTACTCCTCAGGGAGAACAAAACATCACAGCAAGACTGAACAAGAGATTCCCTTGAAAGATGCCAATGTACTGATTGGCATGTCTTGAAGGGTAGACTAACCCCTCCCCATCCTCTTAATCTCTCAGCAACACAAACATCTCAGGTCTTCCCTGAAGTTTTCACAGATGAGCTTTTATTTTCCTCTGTCTGTCCTCCCTGTCTTTCCTTTCTTCTTCTTCTTCATCATCATCCCTCTTTCAAGCCCAAACTGGCAGCCAGCGGGAAACCGGTAGGAGCATGTCTAGTCCCCTAATCCTTTGGACGTTACTCACCAGGAGAGCGAAAAGGAGCTGCTTAGAGAAGGTGCTCCCTGGGGCAGCGGAGGCCACAGCCATCAGAAGAGGTCCCAATGGCCAGGGGTGGTGAGCAGCTAATGGGCAGCCTGGGACACGCACAGGGCAGCTGGGCAGGTGCTGGCACTTGTCAGGATGTTCTGTGGTCACCTTGGCACAGCTGAGCTGGCTTTGGAAGAGAGTCAGGAGGCAAGCGCTAAGCAACAGGAGGAGGAGACAGTTGGCTTTTCTCCCTGTCCCTGACCAGTCTTCCTCCTTGCACTCCAATTACCTCTGAACAGAAAGAGGGTTTCCTACAAGTGGAGAGAGTGAGGTCCGAGACACCCCATACCCAGCCACTGGCTCCTCCTCACAGTGGCTTTCAAAATTTCTCCTGCCACTTAACACATAGGCAGCAGCAGGGGACAACACCCTCCATCCTCAGCCCTCCTCCCTTTCCCCCCAGGTTGCAGCCGTGAGGTCCTCCCAGTTATTATGTCCACCCACAGCCATCCCTCCTTCTCGGCCTTATTAACCTGCCTTTCCCCCGGGTGCAAACATGAGCTGTACATAAACTCCATGCAAAAGAGTGGTGCCTCTCCGGGTGCCATTGGCAAATCAGGGAACATAAACTTGTGCAATCACATCCATCCAATGCTATCTCCGCATCTAAGCATTTAGGTGTAGTCTGTGCTGTGTAGTCTGTGCTGGGGAGAGCTGGCATTCCAGTTGGTAGAGCGAGGCTACAGACGTATTGTGTCTACCACCTATTACCTTCTGTCTCCTGGGATTTCATCCTCTAGACATCACCAGGAATATTCCAGACTCTATCAATCTCATAAAAGTAAAATGATAACAAAGCAAAGAGGATATAATTTTATTGTTTTCTTAATGTTGTACTGGAAATCTTATTTTTTATTGTCCCCCTCCTCTGCAGGACAACTATAATCTATGAGACTAAATCTCATTAAACTCATTCCATTCACTCTGACAAGTAATATCAAAGATATCTTGATAAATATTCTAGCTTAATGGCACAATGATGCTACTGTGTTCAGGCTTGGTAAACACCCATGACTCTGGCAAAGGGGGGTCCCGTTCTAACTCAGTCTAGTCAGTATTAGTTGTATTCAATGGCAGTGATGAAAGTTGGGGGAGGTGGATAAATATTTCCAAATTTTAATTGATTAATGTTAGGAATATGGAGGGCATTACATTCATATTTACTGGGATGCTGCCTTGAATGAAGATTTCCATCAGGCTTTTATGTGAGTGCTCCCAACAGACAGAGGAGGGCTCCTTTCAGCAGATGATGCAACCATGGGAAGGCAAAAACTCTACCCTGTTTCCACAGATAAAACATAGGCAAGAGGGCTGAGGACATAGAGCAGGTAGAAAGTACTTGCCTAGAGTGTGCCATATCCTGTGTTCAGTCCCCAGAACTACAGAAAGGCATGGTGATGCAAGCCTATAATCTGAGCACTTAGGAGGCAGATGTAGGAGGATTAGAAGTTCAGGGTTCAGGGCTGGAGAGATGGCCTAGCGGTTGAGAGCGCCGACCGCTCTTGCAGAGGACCCGGGTTCGATCCCCAGCACCCACATGGTGGCCGAGAACCATCTGAAACTCCAATTCCAGGAGAACTCTAGTTCCAGGGGAATCCGACACCCTCTTCTGACCTCCGCAGCATTGCACGACATGGGTGAACAGACTTGCATGCAGACAGTACATTCATACACATACAGAAATAAATAAAATTAATTAAAAAAATTAAAAAAAAAAGAAGTTCAGGGTTCGGAGTCATCCTTGGCTACACAGAAAGTTGAAAGCTAGCCTAGGATAAAAGAGAGCCTGTCTCAAAGAAAAATTAAAACCAAAAAAAAATGAAGTAGGCAGTTGAACCTATGTCTGTCTACCACCAAAGTGCTACTCTTGTTTTTATTTTTGTCTACTTGTTTGTTGAGGCTGCCTAAAAATATTCAGACAAGGCTGGGCATGGTGGCACATGTCTACAATCCCAGCACTTGGAAGGCAGAGGCAGGCAGATCTCTGTGAGTTCAAGGCCAGCCTGGTTTACATAGTGAGTTCTAGGACAGCTGGGGCTATAGGGAGACAGTGTCTCAAAAAGACAAAAAAAAAAATATTCAGACGAATGTATTCATTGAGCAAACACTGAGGGGCTGGTACCTCATGCTCTGTCTTCTGCTAGGAGAAGACATTCAAGAGAAAAAGGAAGACTGGAAATCTTGTGGCACTAAAATAAGTACACTTTTTGGAGAATGCATAAAGACTTTAGTAGGCAGGATAGAAGATACTATGGCAAGTATTAAATATCTTGGCACTTAAAGTAAATAATAGATTTAAATTACTAGTTGGGAGACTAAATAGAAGAGCTTATTTTACATATGTAAATATTGTGTGATCTGTCTTCAACCACAAGCTTATGGTCATAAAGAGAATGCTTTAAATGTAAAAACCCACGTAGCTTGTGTATCCCTTTAATCTAAAGAAATCTTAAGCTGTACTTCAATCTTAATGTACACTAAGACAGAATGGTTAGAAACGAATTTAAATAGTGTGTTTTATGGAGATACAGTAACAAATTTCATTTAAAAATTGTTGCATGTATCCAACTTATAGGAAAAGATGGTTATGAATAAAATAAAGGCCTTAAAATAACTATTTATAAACATAACTATATCTTTCAGGTGACCAGAATTGTAGAAATGCTGGGTGGGTGAACTTAAAAGAAAGCACTTTGTGTCAAATACATGTGACTGAGGGTGACCAAACTGTGTGTTGAGAAAGAAATCCTGTGAGAAAATGGTATGAACAAGGGAAAAGAGGATCTTGGCTCTCAAAAGGAGCATCCTGGTTTCTGTGAGTTCAGTGAACTCCAAAATTACTTTGAACCGTTTTCTGTTATTTCCCCTGGTTATTATTTCCTTCAGTGTCCTTCTTAGCTGAACATTTGAAATCATGTTTTTAATTATAAGTGGGATCTTGTTACCATTTCTTTGTCTTTATGTTGTGATATTATGCAATATTGATTTTTCAACATGAGACTTTAACCCCTGCTCAAAATGGAAAGCCCCTACAAGTCCACTAGACTTAGAAATCATCTGGATAAAAGGTTATGACAATTTAGAAGTAAAGTATGTGCCTGAAAATTGCTAGGAATTGTGTCTTACGGGTGTTTACATAGATTACTGATGAATTTTACATGAAATGATCACTTCCCGTTATTAAAACTGTTGGCAAGCCTGAGAAGAGATATGTCGGCACACAGACCTGGATAATTTAGAGTTGTTTCTATTTAGTATACCCAATTCACTTAAACTGTCTCAAGAGAAACAAAACAAAACTTACTGAGGATGAAGGGCATGCTAGGCCACATAGCTGGAGATCTGGGAATATCTCAGAACCAGGTCCTGTCACTGCCTGGCTCTGGCTCTGTGTGCTGACCTCATTATTTCTTTTTCTTTTTCTTTTCTTTTTTTAAAATTTATTTATTCATATTTTTTTTATCAAATCTAGACCTGTGTCCCCCACCCTATCCCCCCACCCCACCAGAGCTCATGCATTCTGCCAAACATGCTTTTCATGTCTTTCTCGATGTTCTCCATGTGGAAGTTGACTGTTTTGAGCAGAAGCTCACTGTTTCAGTCAGTTCTTTGATGCAGTCCTTTCTGTTGTTGTTGTTGTTGTTGTTGTTGTTGTTGTTGTTTCCAATATGCATCACTCCCAACCGCTTTGGACAAAAGCTCAAGGGGCTGGGCACAAGAAATACTTACAACTAGGTAATTGGCACTAGCATCCACAGATGACGGATACCATTCGTCATTTGTTTTTCTGGGACTGTGTTACTTCACTCAGCATGATGTCCTCTAGCTCCAGCCATTTTCCTGCAAACCTCATGATGTCATCTTTCTTTACTGCTGCATAGAACTCCATTGTGTAGATGTACCACATTTTCTCTATCCACTCATCAGTTGAAGGTCATTTGGGTTGGTTCCAGCTCCTTGCTATTGTGAAGAGAGCTGAAATAAATATGGCCGTGCAAGACCTCATTATTTCTGAACTTCCCCACTTCACAGGGAAAGGTGACCACCACACTCTGAAAGCTTACAATCTTCTGGTGCAATTCATTGTAGAGATGTGTCTTATTGCTGCTAGTGTGAGCAAATCACAGTTCTCCACATTGAGTCTTCATATCAACTTAAAGGGTGGGGGTGGGTTAAACCACATGGGCAAAAATGGTGGAAAGGTCACTTCACAAAGACTGACATGGGCACAAGCAGAGAAAGGGGCAGCAGTGGTGACACAGCAACTGGCAGTCCTTCCCTGACCCAGCAACTGGCAGTCCTTCCCTGACCTAGCAACTGGCAGTCCTTCCCTGATCTAGCAACTGGCAGTCCTTCCCTGACCTAGCAACTGGCAGTCCCTTACTGAACTAGCAACTGGCAGTCCTTTACTGAGGTAGCTTTTCCTTTATTGTAATTTCAGTAATACAAATCAATTACTCATTAGCATTTACAAATGCAGTCCATATTCTAAGCAGTAACTACCTTACTGATGCCTGGAAATGAAGGAATTATCTTCCACCTCATGGAAATTGTTTACTATTCATTCTGAATATCAGCTTGAGTGATTCCAGTGAAAGTCAGGGTTATAATCCTGATGAAATGAATCTACCAAAATTGTATGTTTTCATTCTTTTTCTGCAGTTTCCTCTGATTCTTTTTTTATACATGATTACATTACAAATCAAATCTAGACCGTCTCCCCCTCCCTACCTCCCCACCCCACCAGAGCTCATGCATTCTGCCAAACATGTTTTTCATCTTTTTCTCAGTCTCTCTCAAAATTCTAGATGCAGAAGTTGACTGTTTCAAACAGAAGTTGGCCATTTCAGTCAGTTCTTTGACGCAGTCTTTTCTGTTGTTGTCATTGATTTTGTCCCAAATACTTGGACAAAATCTCAAGGAACCCTGAACAAGAAATACTTACAACTAGGTAACTGGTGCTAGCATCCACAGATGAGGTACACCATTTGTCGTCTGTTTCTCTGGGACTGTGTTACCCCACTTAACATAATATCTTCTAATTCCATCCATTTACCTGCAAAGTTCACAAAGGCATCCCTCTTCACCGCTGCACAGAACTCCATTGTGTAGTTGTACACATTTTCTCTATCCACTTGTCAGCTGAGGGGCACTCGGGTTTTTTCCAGCTCTTCGCTATTGTGAAGAGAGCTGCAACAAACATAGCTGTGCATGTATCTCTGTGGTAAGATGAGTCTTATGGATATATACCCAGGAGTGGTATGACTGGGTCAGGTGGCAAACTCATTTTGAGTCTTCCAAGGGTTCTCCACACTGCTTTCCATAGTGGCTATACGAGTTTACATTCCCACCAGCAGTGGATGAGTGTTCCCCTTTCCCCACAACCTCTCCAAATGGTATCATTTGTTTTCTTGACCCTAGCCAGTCTTATCAGAGTGAGATGATATCTTAAAGTGGTTTTAATCTACATTTCCTTAATTATTAGCAATGTTGAACACTTTTTAAGATGTTTCTCAGCCATCTCTATTTTCTCACTTGTGAAGTTCAGCTCTTTGCTCCATCTTTTGAGTGGGTCATTTGTTTTCTTTCTTTAAAGACAGAATCTTAGGGCCTACTAATGCTTCATCTTCTATGCTAAGCATTGCCTCATTCAAGGCTGACTTTTCAATGAGAATCTATTCTTATCACCTAAACATTATTAAGGTAGAGAATGAGGAAATTTCACCCATGATCTAAAAGTTCTATATTTTTCTACTCTACTTATGGAAATTTTAACATTGCTTTCCTTGCCCTATAAATGTAATTTTGCTGTATGTTTTTACACTAGGAATAAAATCTGTTATGACACGATATGCATGTAAATTTATGACAAGCCCAATGTAGATACCATGTTAGTAACTGTCATCAGAACAAGCCCAGTATAAACACAATGTTAGTGACTATCATCATGACACAGCTGGTGTAGACATCATGTTAGTGACTATCATGACTACATGTAGACTAAACGTCTACAAGATGTAGACATCACGTTAGTTACTATCATAACTATCAAGGAAACATATCAAAACTGATTTAATCACTTCCTAATAGTAAACATTTAAGTCATTCCCAATACTTCATTCTTATAAAGACCATCTTCATACAAAATCATACTTTTAAAATCTTGGGATTATTTCTTGAATTAGAGTTCAAAAAGTAGAAAAGATTTAGTAGCTCTTGCAATAAAAAAGACAACTTGCTTCACAAAAGCAAAATTACCAAGTTATATTCTTACTGACAGTAAATATTCCAGGAAGGATTGGATATTTTTATTTCATTTTTAAAAAGCTTCCGAAACAAACAAACAAACAAACAAACAAGCTTCCTACAACCTGGTGTGGGTGGTGCACATCAATAATCCTAGCACTCCAGAGGCAGAGCAGGCAGATCTCTGTGAGTTCAAAGCCTGGTCTACATAGTGAGTTCCAAGCCAGCTGGGACTACAGGGAGACCCTTTCTCAAACAACAACAACAACAAAAGCTTCCTATTTTAATATGCAAGAAATTATCATTTGAATTATTTTTTTATAATTTTTTTTTAATTTTTTTTTATTTTATTTATTTCCGTATGTGTATGAATGTACTGTCTGCATGCAAGTCTGTGCACCCGTGTCGTGCAATGCCGCGGAGGTCAGAAGAGGGTGTCGGATTCCCCTGGAACTGGAGTTCTCCTGGAATTGGAGTTTCAGACGGTTCTCAGCCGCCATGTGGGTGCTGGGGATCGAACCCGGGTCCTCTGTAAGAGCGGTCGGCGCTCTTAACCGCTAGGCCATCTCTCCAGCCCCTCATTTGAATTATTTTAAGTCATAGTGTTGAGCTCATTCCTGTGTTGCCTGCACATTTCCTGTCCTGTACATAGGTTACATTTTTAATTTGTTGGCACATGTTCGGAAATGTAAAGAAATAAGCACATTTAAAATGAATCCGGGGCTGTTGAGATCAGGCTCAGCAGGTAAAGGCACCTGAACCCAAGCTCGATGAACTGAGTTCCACCCACAGTCCCACGCGGTAGAAGGAGAGAACCAAGATACACAAATTGTCCTCTGACCTCCACACATGCCCCTTGGTACATGCATATCACACATACACACAAATTAACTAATTAATTAACTGATTAATTAATAATGTGAAGAAATAAAAATTGTAAATAAATCAAATAAGTTTAAAGATCTATCTTTTGTGGAGCTTCATTTTAAGATGAGAAAATTACTACTCTTTTTCATTTGTATCACCTTATTTGGGGGGGATTTTACCTGATGAGAGTGAAATAGTATTATTTTTAATTTTATTTCAGTATGCATATGAATGTACTGTCTGCATACAAGTCTGTGCACCCATGTCATGCAATGCCGCGGAGGTCAGAAGAGGGTGTTGGATTCCCCTGGAACTGGAGTTCTCCTGGAATTGGAGTTTCAGACGGTTCTAGGCTGCCATGTGGGTGCTGGGGATCGAACCCGGGTCCTCTGTAAGAGCGGTCGGTGCTCTTAACCACTAGGCCATCTCTCCAGCACCGTGAAATAGTATTTTTTATCTTATAAGATTTAATTGTAATCTTCTGAGAAATATTTTTTTCAACAATTACAACATTCACCTACAGCTTTAGAAACTGATTTATGGGCTACGTTGAAAGGCATGTGTCATTTCTTTTTTTTTTTTTATTTATTTCCGTATGTGTATGAATGCACTGTCTGCATGCAAGTCTGTGCACCCGTGACGTGCAATGCCGCGGAGGTCAGAAGAGGGCGTCGGACTCCCCTGGAACTGGAGTTCTCCTGGAATTGGAGTTTCAGACGGTTCTCGGCCGCCATGTGGGTGCTGGGGATCGAACCCGGGTCCTCTGCAAGAGCGGTCGGCGCTCTTAACCGCTAGGCCATCGCTCCAGCCCCGGCATGTGTCATTTCTACAAGAAATGCAATCCATATTCAAAGGAGTCATGTACAATGAACTTTTAAAAATAAAGTCCATATTAAATAAATATTAAAAACCATTCTTTAAGACTGTTGTAGCTGGATTGGTTTTTGAAACCATTCTTTAAGACTATTGTAGTTGGGTTTTGAAACATCTCTAAGAATTCGATCTTGTCTAAAGGTCATTGAACAAGTAGGTTGTAATCTTAAATTTTCAGATCTTGCTTTACAAGGCTTAAAGTAATTTTGAAGGGTAACTTTGCTGGTATTTCCAATGGCCATTATGAAAGACCATTATTCATTGTACGATAGAAAATAATCAGAAAGTTGAAAACACGAAACTGAAATTGTTCAGCAAGTCAAACAAAATTTTCTCCTGGGCATTCAGAAAAGAATGCAGATGGTGTTGTTCAAATAAACATGTCCTTTCCTCTGTGTGTGAGGCATTTCTGACACTTGGTGACTGTGCTTTGATGATGTGCTTCACGCCACCCCGCTGGATTTCTAAGACAAAAGCAAGATGTCAAGCACACGGATAAAGCTGTGGACTACCCCAGCTTGGCCTAGTCGGCTCTGTGGCCTCTCCTGCTATTTTGCCAGCTTTGTGGAAGGTGAGTCACAGATGTCTCCTCAGAGCCCCCAGTACGAGTTTCAGCTGAGTAATGTGAATGCTAGGGAAAGTGCTTCTGTATCGCCATATCCCACACTTTGCTCTCAGAGGTACAAGAATGTTGGGATCCTTTATTTCTGAGATTTGCAGCTCAGTTTGTCAAAGTTGCACCCATTCACAGCACTCACTCTGCAGACCAGACGCTGGACTAAGCAATGAGCACAAAGGATTCATAAGGGTCTTTGTATGCTGGGTTCATCTCATTATGCTGAACTTGAGAGGGATTTTATGTGTATATTGTAAAATCACACACACACACACACACACACACACACACACACAGAGAGATAAATTTAACCTTCCATTTACCAATGAGAGAATTTATTTGGGAGAAAAAGAATTTTCACAAGTTTCCTGCATCAGTCTCTGATGTAGGACTTTATTCTTGCCTTGAATCTGGTTCACTGGTTGGGCTGATAAGTTGATGAAAAACAGAAAGTCACTGCTGAAAAAGAAGAATCTTGTAAGATAAGAGATTTCACACTCAGATGTTGGTTGGTTTATGGTCTAAAGATACTGAGATTTCTAAATTCTGCAGTCTCTTGGTGAATTCCAATAAAAAATGGCAAACACTGGTAGTCTTTAAAACCTATAGTTCTGGGGGCTGGAGAGATGGCCTAGCGGTTAAGAGCACCGAATGCTCTTGCAGAGGACCCAGGTTCGATCCCCAGCACTCACATGGCGGCTGAGAACCGTCTGTAACTCCAATTCCAGGAGAACTCCAGTTCCAGGGGAATCCAACACCCTCTTCTGACCTCCGCGGCATTGCACGACACAGGTGTACAAACCTTGCAGACAGTACATTCATACACATATGAAAATAAAAATAAAACCTATAGTTCTGTCATATGACAAACATGCAAAACATACGTTAGAAAGGACTGTTTTCTTACATGGCTCTAGTTCTCTTCTTATTACTAAGGTTTATAAAACCTTTAAACTTACAGATACATTATATAATGTATAAACTACATATGAGGTAAAAAATTAAAATAACATAGTATCCCAGGAATATTTCTAGAATAAGCTACATCAGAACACACCTCTCCATTTTACATTTGTGCTAACTATAGTTCCTTTTGTGTAAGTGGATTAAGAGTGATTACCATTAAACAAAAGAAACTATACTCATTAAAGAATCCACCCTCTATGAAATGGCCTCAATTAGCCACTGGTATCCAATTATCATTATGATGTGAGGCTTCTGCAATCAATTGGTAACAGACGAGCCTCCTTCCTTGGCATCGTTCAGGGAACACGAGTCTAGAAAATGCTGAGGTTAGAAGCTGGCAGGTTCCTTTTTCAGAGTCTGGATTCAGGTCAGAACTGGCCCAGTTTCTGGCCAGTCATCAGATAATGCCAGTCTGGAACAAGTCTACCACTGATTAACAAGTGTTTTTTGTTTCTAGAAAACTCCTAGAAAATGTGAGAAAAGCAAAACAAATACAGAGCGATCATCTTCAGAAGATGAGCACATCATTGATAAACAGTCGAGGAGGAGATGTGTGGGGAAAGGGAAGAAGGGAAGATGTACTCACTCTAGATATCTTAGAACAGAAATGTGTGCAGAACTCGGTGTAGACTGGCATGCTGAGGAAACCAATCATCACATGTTACTGATATGAAGAGCAAGTTATCTGTGCAGAATGAAAGCAAAAGACAAGGCCTGAGCTCAGACAAATGAGAGGAGAGGGCATGGGCAGGGGATGTGGTTCACTGAGTAAAGTCCTTGCCATCCAAGCACCAAGACATGAGTTCCCAAGTACCCATGTACAAAACAAAAGGCTAGGAATTCTAGCATTGAGTAGTCAAAAACAGGCGGATCCTTGGGACTTGCTAGTTAGCCAATATCACGTTCAGTGAGAGACGCTGACCCAAGAAATATCAGGTAGACCACAGTGGAGGAAGACACCTAATGTTGATGTTTAGTCTTCCCAGGCAAAAGCCCACAATATGCAGTGCAATGCACATATGCACACACACAGTAATGAACAGAGACAGATCAATAGCATTTTCCTTCTTACAGTAAATGGACCTGAGGTTAAGAAATATGTGAACCTATTCTTTAAATGGAGCCTGGCAAGTAGCTTGCAATCAGATTGCAGAAGGAATGGAAAACTCTAGAATGAGGAGGATCTGAAAAAGATTTATGAACAAGTTAATAAGCAAAATGGATTAGAGGGAAAGCCTGCCCATGAAGGGCCATCTCAATGGTACTTGTTTCCTCCCTACGCATCCGGAATGCTTCTAGTCTTTAAGATATAGACGTGGCTTCTATCCACTGTGTAATGAAAGAAACTGATGAGGAAGAATTGCAAAACACCTTAAGGAAGTAACAGCTACTGTACACAAATTCCAGGAGAATATAGAGAAGGGAAAAGGTAGCCCTCAATGATGGTGGAAGAGATCAAGGCTATTATTAGATTCACTACATCACGGAGAGGATCTTGTGATATCTCTTTTGAGAGATGTGTGGAAGCCAAAGGAGATAAAGGGCAAAGAGAGTAGCCATTGTCAGTGCAATCTCGCACCAGTAAGCGAGCAAGAATCATGCTCATTCACGACATGATCAGAAGCTGTGGGGTGATGGCAGGACCTGAAACTGTTTAAAGCAAAGAGTGGCTTTCAGAAAACAGACATTGTTCTCTTCCATTAACATCTTTGGTTGATATGGTAGATTTGATAGAATTAATGAACTAATGTCCAACGGCCTTATTGACTAAAGCTTAGCATTCCTTACACTTTATCGAATGTTCCTGTTCTATTCCAGGGTCACACCTAGGAAACCACATTTAGGTATCTTCTCTGGACTGCCCTTGTTTTAATGGCTTTCATATTTTTAAGGAATGCTGAGCAGGTACCCCAAGGCCGGTTGGGTTCTATCTCATATCTCTCACCATTGGACTGGGCAAAAAAAGTGCCATTTCATCATGTCCTACTACAGGAGCGTAGTATCTTCTTTTCTGGTGTTTGTTTATTTAGAGACAAATTCTCAATATGTCACCCATACTGGTCTTAGTCTTTCAGTAATCCTCCTCCCTCTGCCTCCCAAGTGCTAGGATTATGGCTGTGAGCCACTATGCCCAACTTAGTGTGGGTCCTTTCAAGGTTATCTTTCACATTTAAAATTATTTATTTACTCATTTTTATTTTATGCAAATGAATGTTTTGTCTGCATGTATATAAGTGCACCATATGTGTGTCATACATGTTTTGTCTGCATGTATATAAGTGCACCACATGTGTGTCACGTCCGAGGTGGCCATAAGAGGGTGTTACAAGGTGTCAGATACCCTGGAACTGGAATTGTAGATGGTTGTTTGCCACCATGTGGGTGCTGGAAATCAAATTCAGTGTGTGCTGATTCCAGAGACAAATGTTCATAAACAGATGAATCAAGATGCTATGTTGTTAGCTATAACAGTATAGGAGTTCCACTTCTCAACCCAGTCCATGTCGACAAAGTATGTGACGTTTGAGTCCTACTTGACAGACACCTGTCTAAAAAGAAGCAGCTTTGTGTAGCGTGCCATTGGGTGGAGGCCCTTGAAAAAGGCCAGTCAGCAGAATGGAGCCCTGCCCTCCCCAGTTAACTCCCAAATGAGAAAGATGAGGTGATTCTGAGGTAAGACTCAAAGAATATTAAGAAGACACTTGATTGCCCGGCACTCTATATGTGGTGGTGTCAGACTCCAAGAATGCCAATAATGAATGTCAAATTCAGAACTGGAGAGGGGACTGGCAGGTAATACAGAAGGTAATGCTCTGTGCACAAAATATCACTGGATATTTGTGCTTTGGTGTTTAGAGTGATTAGGTATTCACAGACATTTACCAAAACTAAAGTCATTGTGTTCGCACCTGGTGTAGATGTGACACGGTGTGGGTAAAACACACACATCACAGATTTATTCTGAATGCTCAAAGGAATCAATGGACAAACTATATATAGGCACACATATGGATAGAGTAAAAAATTAAAATAAAAAATTAAAGTGAGTTTGAAAAAACTTGTCACTTAGCAGAAACCAGCCAGTACCATTTGTGTTTTGGTTGCATGAGCCAGCCTAGGCCACTGTTCCAAACCTAACAACTGTCCCTAACTCCAGCTCCAGTGGATCCAAAACCCTGACCTCTGTGGGTATTACATGACATGGGTGCATTTACATGCATGTGTGCAATACAATCACACACATAAAATAAAAATTAATAGATAAAATATTTTTAGAATAGTCATGCAACAAACTCCAGACCATCAAATGAAAAGCTCTAGGGTTGGAACATCAGGGTTTAAAAACAAAACAATTCTTCTAAGATCATTTAGAAGAGCTAACAAGGCTGAGATCCCCTGAACTAAATAAACAAAAAGCACATAAATATGACTAAAACAAGAGCCAGGCAATCACAATGAGTGCATGCCTACTGTCCAAACCATCAACATCTATAGATTCTCAGGAGAAAAAGTAGTAAAAGTAAAACATTTTAAAATATTTTCATGACTACAAATGAGTGAAATTTTATTGGAATAAATTTCAGTAGAAATTTAATCTCAATAAATTTCAGTAGAAAAATAAAGTTTGGGGTTGATACTGTTTGAAAAATCTTACCTTTGAAATATTTCAACTTCCATTTAGATTATCTTTTAAGAAGATATATAAATAACTCTCATTTTGCAATTTATAAAGTTGGTATCTTTGTCTATAAATCTTAATTCTCAGCTTTGAATGGACAGGAGACTTAGGAAATGCTGATTTCCCTTCTATTTTATGCTGTGGTGAAAATTATTTTCTCACTGTATCTCTAGGTACATTAAAAACACCTTCCTCCTTCTCACTATTATGAACTTTATGGTTATGTTCTTTTTCCTTTTGTATTTTTTTCATCATATCAAGATGGCATACAAAAATCAAGTATATTAATTTTTAATAATGCAGGCTGTTGTTTCTATCTCCTAAATCCTAGTTCTTGCCCCTGGGGCAAGAGCTATACTCAACTATTTACTGCAGATGGCCCCAGTTTCTGATGGCTCAACTTTCCATTTTTCCACTTTTCTGTGACATGAAGGCAACACGTATTTGATAAAAGCCATACTTAAGGTTGTGAGTTCCAGCCCTCTTGTCACTGGGGATATAATCTAAGATGTTTTGTGAGAATGCTGGACAGCAGAGGTGAGCAGCAAGGAGCTGCAATTCCTGTCCATCACACTATTAGGAAAGTCAAGTCAACAAGCCACCATGTCCTGTGTTAAGCTAGGATTCTTGGTAGGTTAGGTATAGTAAGTGCACTTTCCAATGTGTAATAACTATATTGCATTGTAAATCTGGAGATCTTTATTTCTTCTGCTACATACTGCCATATTATTAAATAATGTACATATGCATAAATTGTTATTCCAAAAATTAGAAAATTACCAGTTGACTTTGTACTATAAAATATTTATCTTTAAAAATCCAGGTGTGCTGAAGCATGGCTTTAATCCCAGCACTTGGAAGGCAGAGGCAGGTGGGTGGATCTCTGTGAGATTGAGGTCAGCATGATCTACATAGCAAGTTCCAGGCCAGTTGGGGCTATAGGGGGACCCTATGTCCAAATGAAAACAAAACAGTACAAAAAACCATGTTTGAGTTTTCTCCCTAGGGTCATAGCCCATGGTTGGGAAGTCATACCTACTACTGTTATTTTCCTAAATGGACATACTGTCAAATTAGCTTCTAAATGCTCATGTTTATGCCTATAAATTAGTGCTGCCTCTTGCTTTCATCAGACACTTCTCACTGCAGTGGACAGCAAGCTAATGCTGAAACCTGGAACTGCCCAAGGTGCTGAGAATAAGTGGTATCGTAAATGGAACAACTCTATCACCCCTCCAATGTGCAGGGATCATGACAGAAGAGGGGGTGAAAAGAATGTAAGAACCAGAGAATGAGGGACACCCAACACAAAGACCTCCAATGGACCTGACAGCCACTGTAGTCAGACTCACTGCAGCCATGGTTTAGCTGAACAGGAGCTGCACAAGACTGGTCCCGCCCACATGTCATTATGGGTGGGGAGGGGCCCAACTCTCCCTGAGGGACTATTGGCCTATAAAAGTTGCTGGGCATGGTGGCACACACCTTTAATTCTAGCTATTGGAGGCAAAGGCAGAATTGTGTCTATGACATCAAGGCCAGTCTGTCTATATAATGAGTTCTAGGCCAGCTGCAGCTATAGGGAGACCCTGTCTCAAATAAAAATTTAATTAATTAAAAAATAAAAAGATGGCTGGGCATGGTGGTGCATGCCTTAATCCTAGCACTTGGGAGGCAGAGGCAAGCAGATCTTTGTGAGTTCAAGGCCAGCCTGTTCTACAGAGTGAGTTCCAGGAGAGCTGGGGCTACAGGGAGACCCTGTCTCAAAAAGACCAAAAAAATAAATAAATAAATAAATAAATAAATAAATAAATAAATAAATAAAATAAAAACTTAAAAGAAAATAAGTTATTGGAAAAGGGGTGTCATTTTCTTCAGTGGTGTAGACACTGAGAGGTCACCCATTGTGCTGGATAGCTTTAGTATCAACTTGACACATCTGGGTTGAGGGAGTCTCAATTGGGGAATTGGCTCCATTGGATTGGCCTGTGGCCACATCTGTGAAGTATTGTCTTGATGGTCGAGCAGTGTGGGAGGTCTCAGCCCACAATGAGTAGTGCCACCCTGGGCAGGTTGTTGAGTACTGTATAAGAAGGCAGGCTGGGCATGAGCCAGGGGAGCAAGCCAGTGAACAGCATTCCTCCATGGCCTGTGCTTCAGCTCCTGACTCCAGGTTCCTGCCCTGAGTTCCTGCCTTGGGCTCCCTAAGTGATGAACTGTGACCCAGGAGATGTAAGCTGAATAAACCCTTTCCTCCCCAAGTTGGTGTTGGTCAGAGTGTTTTGTCATAGCAATGAAAGACAAACTACAACAGAAATTGGTACCAGAAGGAGTGGGGTATTGCTGTGACAGACCTGACCTTGGTGTTTGGGGAAGGATTGTGGAGGCGTTTGGAACTTTGGGCTGGGAAGATCATTGAATGCCTAAAGATCGTTGCTGTGGAGTTGGAGCACTTTTGCTAAAGGAGCTGTAGACGATGGAGGCCTGGCTTGTGAAGTTTCTAGTTTCAAAGGGGAGCAGAGATCATCAGGACTGTGTAATCTGTGGGTTCTAGTCAGCTAGGGCTGAAGAATCAGCTGTAAGTAACAAGAGACCAGAACCTGAAGTGAAAGCTTTGTTGTACTGGGACAATTGATGCTGGTTAGCTGGGGCTGAAAAATCAGCTGTATGTAACAAGAGACCAGCATCACTGTGGTGAAATCTTCTGGGAAGAATTTCTTCAGGGTCAGCACACAGAAGCTCTGATCCAGAAGGGGCCTGAGCCTCCATCTCAAGCCAGAAGCAGGACTTGGTAGTGTGTAAGAGTCTCCTATATGTTTCTGGTGTTGAAATTTGAGGGGGTCACAGAGAGCAGCTGAGGCCTGGCACTGTGAGAGGTCAGGAAAGACCGTTGGTGGAAGTGCACCTCGGTTGCAGTGAAGACCCCAGGATTGCAGGGGTCATAGAGAGAAGCTGAAGCTTTGCACCAGGAGAGGTCAGAAGAGACCATTGGTGAAGGTGCTGCCTCAGTTTCAGTGGCGACCCCAGCTTTTTGGAGATGCCAGGACCATGGGACGACCACCAAGAACAGCGGCAGGTGTGGAATGGAGTTGGCCTGGGACTGCAAGATGAGCTGTGTGTGCCAGGGACGGCCGAGTTGGAGAGGGGGAACTGCCAAAAGCCTTTGGAGTCCAGAAGATCGTGAGTGAATCCCAGGTTTCCAGCCTTGAGCTACTTTGCTGGACTCGGGTTTTGTTTGAGAGTGCTATGACAAAACACTCTGAGCCTTGTGCTCCCTGAGTGATGAACTGTGAACCAGGAGATGTAAGCTGAATAAACCCTTTCCTCCCCAAGTTGGTGTCGGTCAGAGTGTTTTGTCATAGCAATGGAAGACAAACTACAACACCCATTGTATTAGTCACTTTTCTGTTGCTGTGATAAAACCAGCATGACCAAGGGAACTTAGAAAAGGAAGAGTTTATTTAAGCTTATGATCGACTACTGATGGTTCCAGGGAATTAAGAGTCATTGTGGCAGGGAGGCACGGTGGCCGAGGGTGGAGCAGAAAGCAGAGGTTCACATCTTCCAGTGAGCACAGGAATCAGAGAGAGAGAGAGAGAGAGAGAGAGAGAGAGAGAAGACTGCAAAGATTGTTGAACACACTAAGCCCACCCCCAGTGACGTACTTCCTCCAGCATGGCCACACCTAAGGCCTCCCAAAACAGCGCCACCAACTGGGAACAAAGTGCCTGAATACTTAAAGCCTATGGGGGACATTTTCATTCAAACCACCACACCCATGCTCCGGTAAATCAACTCCCACCCATGCTCAGGAAAGAAACTCTAAATAAATTCAGTGGGTCACACCAAAGAGACAACATGAAACTGTGACCTGGAGAAGGGGCTTCAGCAACAGAAAGAGAGAAATTGGAGAAGGGAATGGGGGTGAAAATGGCTAAAATTCATTTATAAATGTATGAAACTGCTAATCAATTATAAGAGTAATGAGTGAAAAGTATAGAACATTGTTTAGCTCTCCTATAACCTTGTTTCCCTCAGAGGTTTTCCCTTTCAGCTCCTTTTACAAATTTTAAACTAGTATTCACTTTCCACATTATTATGACTCTCAGTGAGACCATAAGTAGAATTAAACAATGTTTTAAGGTGCTGATTTGTTTTATGAAAGTTACTCAATAAAATAGGTTTTGAGTTTGTTAAACACAGCTCTGTTATATGCTAGTGTATTATTTGATCTAAACAACATACAGCACAAGTCCCCAATTATTTTCCAGTACATGACATGGAGTTGCTCTAATTTACATCATCCTGTTCATAATTTGCTGGTTTGTATTAAATATTATTATATTTTCTGAACAATAGCTTATTGAGAACCTAATTCTACTCCTATCTGGTGAGGTGACAGACACAGAAAGGAAGGATGAAGGTTCTCCATGTGAACAGGAGGCAAGGCACACTCTGTGTGTTGTGTGAATCTATAATGCAGATTTAGGGGATGGATGGGGCAAGGTAAGGTTGAGCTGACTAAAGGCCATAAGGCATGCTTGGTACCTTTGTGTGAGCTCTCTCAGAGGAAGGTACCATTTGTAAGCACCTTTGCCTCAGCAGTTTCCCATGCCTCAGAGTTAGGGTACTGTGCTGGATAGCTTTAGTGTCAACTTGACACACCTGGGTTAAGGGAGCCTCAATTGGGGAATTGGCTCCATTGGCTTGGCCTGTGGCCCCATCTGTGGAGTATTGTCTTGATTGTTGAGCCATGTGGGAGGGCCCAGCCCACTATGGGTGGTGCCACCCTGGGCAGGTTGTTGTGTACCCTATAAGAGGGCAGGCTGAGAATGGGCCAGGGGAGCAAGCCAGTAAACAGCATTCCTCCATGGCCTGTGCTTCAGCTCCTGCCTCCAGGTTCCTGCCCTGATTTCCTGCCTTGGGCTCCCTAAGTGATGAACTGTGATCCAGGAGATGTAAGCTGAATAAACCCTTTCCTCCCCAAGTTGGTGTCGGTCAGAGTGTTTTGTCACAGCAATGGAAGACAAACTAGAACAGGTATGAAAAAGGTCTTTAGACTGAAATCATTTGACTGTAATTACTTTGTGTGACATGAAAAAAAAGTATATAAATCATCTGAAAGTGCTAAGGCAGATGTAACAGATGCACATGTTAAAAAGCACTATGTGCTGGGCATGGTGGCACAGGCCTTATCCCAGCATTCCACTCTAGAGACAGAGGCAGGTGGATTTCTGTGAGTTCTAGGCCAACCTGGACTACATGGTAAGTCCAGCCCCTCTGGAGCTGCATAGTAAAAAATGTCTCAAAAATTAAAGAAAGAGACAAAAATAATAATTAAGAAGCAGCACAGTTTTAGAAGATCTTCCTTCCAAACAGGAAGAAAAGAGTCAAGGGTGATACCTGAATAAATGGGGCTCACGCATTACTTTCCAAGAGAGGGCAGAGAAATGACGCACCTCAAGATGGAGTCTGTTTTACCAGGTCGTGATGTGTAAGATGTCAAGAACTGAATGTGAAATTTAAGATTGAATGCTCAAGTGGAAATGTAGGTGTAAGAACTGCTTAAATTCAAGTTGAAGTATGAAGACTTTGTCATGGATGAACTCCATCAGAGAGAGTGTTTAGACTGACAAGAAGGATCTACATGTAACAAGGGAAAGAAAAAGAATATTAACTCTAACAGATAATCCTAGAACTTGGAAAGTTCAAGTTTGACAGGGTTATGTGAAGAAAACCTCTCCCTCAAAACACAAAAGGAAAAAGCTTGACAGTAAAATAGAGAAAATGTGAACATTTAGATAGGGATAAAGAAACCTATCCCTTATTGGAAAAAAGAATTTCAAGAAGCTGTAATGGAGGCTGGGGATGTAGTTCAGTCGGTTGAATGTTTGCCTAGCTCATAGGAGATCCTGAGTTTGATCCCAATACCACATAAACTAAATAGTGGTACTGCCTCTAATCCCAAAATGCAGGTGTTGAAGAGGAGAATCACAAATTCAGGGTCATCTTCAGATGCATAGAGAACTCACAAGGTCTATGTGAGATTCTATATTAAATAAATAAATAAATAAATAAATAAATAAATAAATACAATGGCCACTATACATTTCAAGTTTCCTGAATTTCATCAGAAGAACGGACACTAGCTAATAAGGCAGAAAAGAAATTAATCAACATAATTTTAGATACATTACAAAATCAATAGCAAAACT